>CALNHX010005751.1:0-101354 GCA_940337035.1 Agriotes lineatus
TTTGTTTTAAATTTAGGTGGAATTTCTCAGAAAATTAACAATGAATGAAAGCGATATACTATTTTACATGCAGGACGTTCTTCTGGATTTCTGAATGGACGTATAGTTTAGTTTTTGAACAAAATTCTACATGGGGCTACTACAAAAATATGTATAGCGATACATTTATTAAATTTGTGGAAAATTAACTACTTCCAGTACTGAGTTAATTGAATGGCAAGTGTGTGGTGATAATGGACAATGCACCATACCATTCAATGGTATTTCATAAACCACCCACTTCAAATTCTCGTAAAGTCCAAATGGAGGAATGGGTTACAAGAACATGTGTAATCGACCAAAAACCCTTCTTACCATTGTTAATATAACCATATTGAAATGAAACCCCCATGGTTTGCCAAAGTGTATTATAACAAACACGTAAATGCTCAACCTTCATTGAAAGATAAGGTAGTAAGTACATTTATATAATAAAGGTCTGTCAAAATTTAGTGGGAAAAAATCATTAAACACCTCGAAAAGCTTACGATTGGATTAAGTTTATTGGGTAATTGTGGTGTGAATTATATTCCTCTAATTATATTTTTACTTGATGGATCTGATTCAGACTCAGAAATGAAATACTCATCTAACTCAGGTATAGTAGATGAAAATCTATAATGTAGGGTAAATTGCAATGAAAGTTAAGATATGGAGTGTATGAGTGAATGATTGAGTTTTATAAGAACATTCTGCTGGTACTATGGGGTCCTTGAATGGTATCATAATTAGATAATATAAGTAAGTAAGTTTATTTCATCAAAAAGATGTTTATATACATAATAACAAACGCCTAATTTTATACAACTTAAAACTTATTTAGTGTACGTCCCCATCTTTTAATTCAACCTTACTGTTATATTTGAGACAAGTTTTTAACATATTCCGAGCAAAATTTTTTAAATTGTTTCACATTAGTTAATCGTTTAGCCTCGTTCGGGAGGTCATTATACATTTTAAATCCTTTATAATAGAAGCTATTTTGTGTGAAACTCTTTGTATTTGCTGGAAGTCGGAAATTGTCTACTATTCTCGTTCTATAATTATGAACATCTTTATTATAAAGTACATGATTACTCATATAACTAGGTAACATATTTCTTACCAGCTTAAAAATAAAAACCATCGTATTGAAATGTATCCTTTGTTTAACACTAAGCCACTGCAACATTTCTAGCATATTGGCAATTCTGGTCCGCCTATGACAACGCAATATTATTCTCATCGCTCTATTTTGTAACTTTTGCAGCCTTTGCAGGTCTCCTTCCGTCACTAAAAATAGCACAGTGGAACAGTATTCGAAATGCGGAGCAATTATACATTTATAAACTAAAATTCTAGACCATACATTTAATTTACTACTAATTCTACCAAAAAACCCAATCTTTTTAGCCGCCTTTTTAACAATAAAATCTATATGATTCCTAAATTTTAATCTATGATCAATAACTACCCCTAGATATTTCATTTCGGCAGCGTATTCTATTTTGGCACCGTCTATCACCACATCATCTACTGGCTCCGTTAAAGGCCTGTTTGTAATAATCATGGCCTTTGTTTTCATCGTATTCAGCTTTAGTCTGTTACTTTTTAACCACTTTGACAATTTTATTAGTTCAGAATTCATTTTACATACCGCACTGTTAACATCACTATCACTCACTGTAATTAGTGTGTCATCTGCAAAAAGGTTTAATTTACACCTTTCGACAATTGTGTCCATGTCGTTTATATACAAAATAAAAAGAAGTGGTCCCAGTTTTGATCCTTGTGGTACACCTAATTTATTTTCTCTTGCTTCCGATTTGACTCCGTCATAGATAGTTACTTGATATCGTTCGGATAGATAGTCCCTAAACCAATTATTTGCCCTGCCCGTAATTCCATATTTTTCCATTTTAGATAGAAGTATATCTCTATCTATTGTCTCAAATGCACGCTTTAAGTCCAGGAACACAGAAACTATTTTTTTGTCCTTCTCAATCTCCTCTTTCCAGTTAGCCAGCACCATATTTAAAGCTGTTTCGCATGAATGATTTTTTCTAAAACCCGATTGGGTTTCTATTAATAAATTTTGTTTTTCAAGGTACTCTTATAGTTGCTCTTTAGCTATTTGTTCTATTATTTTTTCTAATGTCGGGAGCATATTTATTGGTCGAAACTCAGAACACTTTTTGGTACCAGCAATTTTTGGAATAGGTGTTATTAGTGCTGTTTTCCATATTGTAGGGAACACTCCTGTTTGAAAAGAGTCATTTATTATTTCTAATATTGTATTGCCAATAACTGGAATAGCATCTTTAATAATTTCGAGTGTAATTCCATCTGTGCTTGTTTTATTCTTCATACTTGAAATCACTGTATTAAGTTTTGCCATATCTATTTGCTGAAATGTGAAGACACTCGAACAATTTTGACCTATATTACAAAAATCTACGTTACCACTAGTGTTATCAAGACTTGCATGGATTTCTGTTATACTATCTATAAAGTATTTGTTGAAACTTTGAGCGATATCAGGAGAATTCGTCTTTATACCATCTGTAAACTCGATAGAGTCTGGAACGTTTTTGCTGTCTGTTTTGATCAAATCTTTTAATTTTTTCCACATAGTTTTGGAATCTCCTCTACACTCATCTATCTGTTTCTGATAAACTTCGTTTTTTCGTAATTTTATGAGCCTATTATAATAATTTTTAGTCTGTTTATAATCGCTCCAATCCAATGGGTTTCCGGTTATTTTAGCCCTATTATATAACGAATTTCTTTGGTATTGAAGATTCTTTAATTCCTTTGTAAACCACGAATTATTTGAATTAATTTTTATTGTTTTAGTACGAATAAATTTGCTGACAGCATTTTGTAGACGTTTCACTAAAATATCTGCTCTGTAGTTTACGCTGAAAGTATTTATTTGGTTCCACTTGTATTGTTCCAGATCTTCTTGCAATTTTGTACTTTCGTATGCATTTTTGTCGAATACTGTAATGGTTTGCAGTTTGCGGTCATTTGCACTCGACCTTGTTTTGAAATCTAACACTAACATTTCATGGTCGGCTTAAAAGCAAAGCCATTCTGATGTGTGCAGTCCCAAAATAAACCTGCCAATTGAGCTAATAAGCCCAACAAGTGTTAAATGTATCCATATATTGATAGAAAGGTTTCTAGAGAAATTCTATGATGTCTACTATAAACAAAATTCTTAAGATCATATTCTTTGCTATTATATTATGTGACTATGTATACTAACGAGTATGTAGTAAATACCTAATAGTTCTACTTATGTTAAATTGCAACCATTTAATTAAGTAATTCATTAATTCCGATGTAGTTTATAGAATCTTTTAGTTTAAATATAAATTTGTTACATTTATGATTTTTCAATAAATATATTTAGATATTGATAATTTTGTCGTACAGTACCTACTTTATTTCAAATAGTTTTTAGTGACATACAGTTGTATCCGTTGTATCTCCTAAAAGGTATCATATACAGCTATAAAGAGTGATTTAAATTTTAATATTGACATTGACAATTGATATCTAAAGTGAATGACCTCTATATTAATCATTATCACTTATCTTTTTATGGTCTTTATTGGTATTGCAGACGAACTGATTTTTTGAGTTTCGTAATATTTTTTTCCTAGTGAAAAATGGAAACATGGAAACATATGACTATAATTTGCCATTTAGTTCTCAGGTCCAACGAAGCATATCGTTTAAGCCCCTGGATTGAACAGTTTTACAACATAACACGAAATCTTGCTAGATATCTTGTGCTTTGTTATATGATTTAACCTAGTACGATATTTTTTTGTCGATCGATTAATTTATTGTGGTGTCATCTTGAGTACCAAGGGTTGCTTTAAGTATTTTGAATTGTGGAGCATATATCTTCCTTATGTAATATAAGTTCGAAATTTTTGTCTCAGCAGCCAGTTCAAATACATGATGCAAGTTAAAAGAGGCGGCCCATTTTACTATACAAAAAATTGAATCGAGTTTGCAAGAAATCAACTGAAACATCCGAATTCTTCAGAAAAATGCATTGGTATGCGGCGACGTTTTACATCTGAATTTTTCATGCGAGCCAAGCTGCACCGCGGCATATAAAGCAGGAGAGAAAGTGCGTGGGTGCAGATACTCTCCCCAATTTCTTCATTTTAAAGCTGTGTCAAGTGGTTTCGCCCAGAGCGGCAGCAGATGCGGGCGGTCGTTCTCATGTATCATCGCACGCAGTCCCCTGAGTAAACTTGCATTCAAGTTCTATCTTGGAAATATTTCCTATGCAGGGCGCATTCCCCCAATACGCGCGTCTGCTTTGCACACGTCGAATTTCCTTTCCGCGGAGCTCGTGAAAAATGCTCGAACGCGTTGCTAAAATGTAACTTGGGAATCAAACATCTATAAATCGTCCTAAATTAGATCCTGCAGGCTCTCGATGGGGAAACTTTGGTTTAAACCCCCGAAATTAGTGCGCCGTGAATCGTTTTTCTGTCGGAATAAAATAGTGGGTCTAGCTTTCCAGCTAAGGAGGCTAGCTGCTGTCAGCAGCCGTTTGAAGCCTCATTATTCAAACAGCTTCAGTCATAATTAAATAAATATGGGCTACTGCTCGCTCAACCTGGTTCGTTTTTCAAACTGTCTCTGTTGTTGCCATTTCATTATTTCAACAAGAGTTCCATTCAATATACGTTGTTAGTTTAAATATTTGCACTATACAGGGTGTCCCAGATAAGAGCAACTACATGGGGATTTCGGAAACGGCAAGAGATACAGGGTGGCTTAAATGAGAGAAAAGTTGCGCTATTCTGAGCCCAGTCAGATGCTGTATCGAAATTAAAAATATCTACAGGGGTTTTTAAAATATCGAGCAAAAACAAAAAATTGTGGTTTTCGAAAAATTGCAATATCGTCGCCATCTTGTAAACAAATTTAATAAAATTTGGTAATTTTGTATTAGCGACTACGGCCAATCGAATGACGTTTACGAATTTTTTCTAGGCCTTCTAGATTTTTTGCAACCATAGCCAACTTTGTTATTTCTTATGGCCGCCATATTGGATTTATACGTCATTAAATAGCGCATAAAAATACCTTTTCAACCATGTATAACAGACCTATCTTTAGATGACGGAAAGTTAAATTTATTAAAAAAACAGTTTTTCACTTAGTTGGCTGTGAAACAAATGCCGCAATTGTGTTTGTTGTTTTAGCTATGTAACTATCTGTCAAAACTTTGTTATTTATTTGGTTCTATCTGTTAAGAGTTTAATTTTTATATTTAATATGGAAAGGTATTCAAATCGGGAAAAAGTGGATATGTATGATTGTTTCATTTTGTGCCGGAGGAACGCTGAACGAGCTCAAGATATGTACTTTCAGCGATATCCAGAAAGACGGCAACCAGGTTTGTCGATCTTCAGAATGCTTAGAAATAATTTACTTACTTATGGTTCCTTTAAAAAACACAATCGAAATAGAGTGGGAAATGTAAATATGGAAAATCTTGTTTTGCAAAGTGTTATCGACAATCCTCGTACCTCCCTTCGTCAAATCGAAAATAATGTTGAAGTGCCTAAATCAACTGCTCAGAGAATTCTCAAAAAATACAAGTATCGTCCATATGTAGAACATATTAGTCAAGGACTCCGAGATGGTGACTTAGAAAGGAGAATATCGTTTTGCAATTGGTTCTTAGAAAAATGCCAAGAAAATCCTCAATTTCCGCTTAAGGTTCTGTGGTCTGATGAAAGCAGATTTACAAACTGCGGGGTATTTAACAGACACAACAACGTGTACTGGGCCGATCAAAATCCGTTCTTACATCGTGAGGTGCGTCATCAAGTTAAGTGGGGTTTTAATGTATGGCTAGGAGTCATAAACGGACACGTACTATTTAACATTTTTCATAATAATTTGATTGCACCTCGATATCTTGAAATATTACAAAATTACGTCGACCAAACTTTAGAAAATTTGCCTCTTCAAGATGTAGCAAACATGTGGTTCCAGCAAGACGGAGCACCTCCACATAATGCAAGAATCATAACTGACTATTTGAATCAGCAACATGGAAATAACTGGATAGGAAATCGAGGTCCGGTTGCCTGGCCTGCTCGCTCGCCGGACCTTACGCCACTTGATTTTTGCCTTTGGGGATATTTAAAGGATAAAGTTTATTGTACTCCTTATAATACAGTAGAAGAACTTGAGGCAGCCGTTGTTCAAACCATTGAAGAAATGCCTGGACAAATGGTTAAAGATGCATGTATGTCTCTAATTCATCGATGCATGACGTGCATTAATAACAACGGTGGAATTTTCGAACATTTAATTTAATTTATTTTAATTCAACGCTCTGTCATCGGTTTTTTTTTGGTTGTGAGTTTAATCATAAATAATGTATTAGTTGTTAACTTTAGTATCATAAATAAAAGATTATTTTTTAAAGACATTTTTAAGAAAACACAACTGCGGCATTTGTTTCACAGCCAACTAAGTGAAAAACTGTTTTTTTAATAAATTTAACTTTCCGTCATCTAAAGATAGGTCTGTTATACATGGTTGAAAAGGTATTTTTATGCGCTATTTAATGACGTATAAATCCAATATGGCGGCCATAAGAAATAACAAAGTTGGCTATGGTTGCAAAAAATCTAGAAGGCCTAGAAAAAATTCGTAAACGTCATTCGATTGGCCGTAGTCGCTAATACAAAATTACCAAATTTTATTAAATTTGTTTACAAGATGGCGACGATATTGCAATTTTTCGAAAACCACAATTTTTTGTTTTTGCTCGATATTTTAAAAACCCCTGTAGATATTTTTAATTTCGATACAGCATCTGACTGGGCTCAGAATAGCGCAACTTTTCTCTCATTTAAGCCACCCTGTATCTCTTGCCGTTTCCGAAATCCCCATGTAGTTGCTCTTATCTGGGACACCCTGTATATTGATATAGTATTGATTCTACGTTGCACGCCAATATTTATATAATAGCTGTTGTACTATTAAGCTATTCTTGTTTATATAATTCAGAATATTTTAAATAAGATATTTGCCCTAATTCAAATTTATTTAATCAAATTATTTATTTGCTTTACTAGCTCGAGTAATAGAACAACCTCTCTTATATCTCAGGTAGGTTCTTGCTTTAGAAAACCATCAAAATATTTATAAGAATGGTTTGTATTAATGAAAAGTCGTCAGAATTATTTGAAAACTTTCAAATGTCAAGACAATTAATATGACGTATAAGCTGAATTCATATCGACACAATACATGTTAGTTTAGAAATGTTAATAAACGTAAGTATTTATGTACATAAATTATTATTTCAATGTTGAAATTGATTAATGTTTATTTTACATATACCTGGTAATCTTCTCTTAATTGAATTGCTCCAATTCTCTTGTCGAGTCGTGCACATGCAACCAGCTTATTCTGCCACTTATGTTTATATGTCCAACCAAAATACCTACTTTAGTTTGAAGCCACGTCACTATGTATAGAACACTATAGAAGTCGTATACACCAACTCCAAAAACTAATCAGATCTGCCAGATGGTAAATCCTTTATAGCACATCCAACAGCAATTCGAAGATGTCTTCCTCCTTATAGGAACTCGCATGAAATCCAACCAATTAACTCCAATTCAGAGATGATGACTTTTCTTTACTCCAATAATAACTTTATGACAGCATACCCATTCTAATCGGTTACAGGAACTGCAGCTCCTTCAATTACTCAGGTTCAAACAGATTTACTTTACCAATTACATTATTTTTCATTCTTATTTAATTAGTTAAATGGCCTTCTTTCTCCATGTTAAAGTCAGTCTTCTCTCCAAATTCTTATAATATAATAATATATTATATTATCTTTATTTTATCAAATTTTGTCCTTTGCACCATTGTTCATCATTCAGTAATTATAAAAGGGTT
Source organism: Agriotes lineatus (assembly GCA_940337035.1). Classification (NCBI taxonomy): domain Eukaryota; kingdom Metazoa; phylum Arthropoda; class Insecta; order Coleoptera; family Elateridae; genus Agriotes; species Agriotes lineatus. The sequence goes on from CALNHX010005751.1 coordinate 7,990, forward strand.
TTATCCATTATTTTTGTTGATACAATTGGTTTATATGTACATTTTAGAAATCAAAAATCAGTTATTATTAATTAAAATTTCACTATAGTAATCCTCATTAAATACAAAATGTTTTAAAACTAAGATCCTGCATTATTTTTAACTACATACAGTATATATTTGTTCTGCCAATCTTATATGAAACTTATTCAAATATAAATTCAGCTTAAAACGTTCATATTTCTTCAAACTAACTTATAGTTTGAAATAATTATTAATTACTTTTTAATTGTGAATTGTTATATTTTAATATCAACAACCCTTCACATAACTCCAAATATGAGAATTTTAATTTATATTTTAGAACCTTATTTTGAACATAAAATGCATTACTTGATTTAAATATTATATGTAATTTCTTAAATAAATGCTGAATAAATGCATTACTTGATTTAAATATTATATGTAATTTCTTAAATAAATGCTGAATAGTTACTCTGTTCTTTTCTGTTTAAATTTACCCTTGTACATTTTTATAATTAGATAGTTGTTCTTCCCATAAATTATTTTCTATCTAGAAATTAACTTTTACCAACAAATCAGTAGTTTTGATCTGTAACTATCTCAATATTTATAAAAAGTAAACTAAATTGTTCATAAAAAAGTGCATATGTATTTAAAAAATGTATTAAATTGTTTAGAAAAAAGTACAAATGTATTTACAAAAAATAAACTAAACTGTTAATAAAAAATCTTTGGTAAATATGTATGCACTTTATTATTAACAATTCAGTTTATATTTGGTAAATACATGTATACTTTTTTATAAAAAATTGAATCTAGTTTTAATAATTTTTTATGCAGTTCTTTATTAACAATTCAATTTATGTTTGGTAAACACATTTGTAATTTTTTATAAACAATTAAATTTATTTTAGGTACATTTGTATGCACTTCTTTATTAACAATTCAGTTTATTTTTTCTAAATACATTTGTACTTTTTTATAAATAATTTAGTATATCTTTGGTAAATATATATGCACTTTTTTTATTAACAATTTAAATTTTTTTTTGTAAATGCATATGCACTTTTTTATTAACAATTTTGATTATTTTTTGTAGATACATGTGTACTATTTTATAAACATGTGAATCTGTTTTTAGCAAATTTTTATGCACTTTTTTAATTAACAATTCAGTTTATGTTTGGTAAATACATGTGTAATTTTTTAGAAACAATTTAATTTATTTTAGGTAAATTTGTATGCACTTGTTACTTCCCTTTAGGAGAAAGGAAGTATTGGATTCATCCCAAAAATTCGAAATTGAGTTTTCAACAGATCTTCACGTTTTACAGTCCCCTGAACCCAAAAAACATGTTTTTGTTCATTGGTCTGTCTGTCTGTGAACAGAATATCTCAAAAACGTAAAGAGGTATGGCGTTGAAACTTCATATTAAGTTTTGTATACTATCTAGATGCGACAGCAAGCTTTTGAAGAAAATCGCATAACCGGAAGTATGGTGTTTATTTACTCTTGTGAGTTTTCAGTTTTTTTCGATTTCTTCAAAAACGGCTCTAACTTTATATTTTTATTACATTTTAAATGCGTATTGATGTGAGATAGGTGATTTTCCAGTTGAATACCTCTAAAATGGGTTTCTTTTGTTTTTTTTCCTATTTTCTTTAACTCCTATTTTAAATAGAACACCCGGTATATTATTACATTTTTGAATTCAGCTTAAAATTTTAGAGAAAATTTGTCTCTTCACCTAACGCTGTATTTTGTATGGTTTCCGTAGAATTTGCAATTTTTAAAATTTTTTGACAAATGCTTAAAAATTTGAAAGGAAGTTGTGTGTGTGTATCACACCAGATTTTTTATAAACAATTCGGTTTACTTTTTGTAAACAACGTAATTTCTTATTTGTAGTTGTTACATGTTTTGCACTTTTTTATATTTAATAAACTTGGCACTGTTTGGAGTTTTAGTTACAAATAGAGTATATTTTATTTCTCCTTTACACACTCTTGTATCTTTCTTATCCATTTTCCATCAGATTTAATTGTATATCAATTATACTAGGGGTTATTATTGCAATTTTTAAATAATTTTACTGCTAATTAGTAGTCTACCGCCATCAAAAATAAATGCAGGAAATTCGATAATGGTAGTAGACTTAGTTTTATTTAAGATTATTAAAGAAATTGCTCACAATCACAAAAATAGTCGAATATCAATTGTGATAGAAACAGTTTTATTACTAATAATTTATTTATATCCTGTAAATGAATTAAAATTTAATTGCCTTGTTAATTTGCATTTTTCTAGTTTTCATAATTTCTTTATCGAAATAAGCTGCTTCTAAAGGGTAATGTAATCGACCCACAGCGTTGCAGTTTCCCTCCTATATAACTAGCTCTAGAAGCGGTAGTTCAAAATGGGAGCCGTAAACAGCAGAATTACTGAAATGTACACTTATATATACACTTGACAGAAAGTTGTGTCGAAATACAGAGTGTGAAAATTAAGTAACGCAGAAATTTGGTAACTCTATTAATATGCGAGGTATGAATGGTCCTCGACACCGTAAGGTAAAAGAGGCTATAGATTATGAATGAATGAATGAAATATACAGGGTGTAGAAATGCTTTACGCACCATAGGGATTTCAATGGTAATTTCTTCATATGAAAATATTTGCTTCCCTAATTATTTTAGAGCAAATTTGTATGGAAGTTTTTTGTAGAGAAAAAAATTCTGTATCCATTTATGCCAGCATTTGTCATTTTACATTTCGGAAAACCGAAAATTGAAAGAAATAAAATTACCATTTTTAGACAAATCAGTGGTGCCTTGAAATTGCTGAAGCATCTCAAAGCATCAACAAATTAAAGTCTGTTCACGAAACTCCTGGGCTGTCAAATTGTAATTATTATATTTAGGTTGGCAGCAAATTTAAAATTTCGTTGGTAACTTTCTACTTTTACATTTGGAAACACTGCAAAATTTTGAAACTTCCAAATTTCAAAATTTGATGTATTTGTCAAAGTGACATTTCAATTAGTAATTGTCTCTATCAACGAAGTATCTTTTTTAAAATGCACCAAACACCAACTTTGAGAAATTATAAGGCCACTAATTACTACCACCCACAAAAAGTATGTTATTCATATGTTGTTGATGAGTTTCTATCCCAACATGGGCATGCTGTTCTTAGACTGCATCCTTACCAGTGCCAGTATAATCACATAGAGTTAGCATGGGCATTTGCAAAAAACTATTACAACAAGCATATACAATCCCAACCTTCATCCAAAGATAATGTTGACAAGTTATGGCGTATAGCTCTCAGTAATTTTACAGAGCAAATGTGGAAGACCAGTATTGCACATTGTGAAACATTTATTAAAAATGACTGGATAAAATACATGGGCACTTGCAGTGTGGCGGATATTTCTCCAGTCATAATATCGTTAAGTGAATCTGATACTGATGAGTCCGACATGGAATTCTCTTCAGATTCTGAAACAACAGACTGATTGTGGAAATATAAAAGTATCCACTATAAATTTCTTATTCTCTCTCTTTTTCTGTAGCACTACAGCCCTAGGTGCGTTTTGGCTTAAAATTCAATACTTACATTTCCAATTTGTAACTTTGTTTAATAATATTTTTCTGCTTTCGACATAAAACCGTCGAACATAACCTATCTTTATTTATCACTAGTTTAGTCACTAGATTTGAAGTACATTCCATAAAAAAGCTACTATTATAAGTACACTCAAGAAATTTTAAAACAATTATTTTTGACAGCCCAGGAGTTTCGTGAACAGAGTATAGTTTGCTGTTTTAGTATTTTACAGTAGAAGTCCGTTAGGATAGCCTTTACTGCCGAGCCAGAGAATTTGTGAGACGAGCTCGAAGAGCGAGTCGAATAATACTGGCGAGGCAGTAAAGTCCCTAACGGACGTGTATTGTACAATGGTTTTTGTAATACCTACATACAATTCAGTCATATCTATATTTTTCTAATTTATTTTCATCAAAACGCTAGGTTTGTGTAATGACGTTTTAGAATGATTGGGAGTGCGTAGAACGTTGCAACTGTTGTTTATAAATGTCAGTTATTTCCAATTTCGTGTATGGCTGTAAGCAGTTTTAAGTTGTAACCAGCTCGTAACTTATGACATCTGTAGAAAATTATGAAGATATTCCTAAAGACGTTAAGATTGTGAATGAGCAAGTTATTTTAGCGTATGTTCAGGAGTTATAGCAGTCTTTTGCGCCTTCTTCTATGTGGAGTTGAAGGCTTGCTTGCTGCTCGATTTGTGTGACAAATGTCAGTTTGACGTTTGGCACACAATTTAGCAGGCCGTGGTCTTTACGGACACTTTTTACGGCCGGGCCGTAAAGAGGTTGCTTACGCAGTAGTAAACCGTCCTTAAAGAAATATTTAACAAGTAGGTATTACAAAAATTTGTTTACAACTGTCAAATGTAACGGCAACCATGGCACTTATTGCACCTGATCTGCTTCCAGCATACCACCACTTCACAATTTGCACTGATTTTTGAAAAAATGATAATTCTAGTTTCTTTCATTATTAGGTTTTCTGACGTAAAATGACAAAAATGTTGGCATAAATGGATGCGGAATTGTTTGCTCTACAAAAAACCTATTTACAAATTTGCTCTAAATTATTTAGGGAAGCAAATATTGTCATATGAAAAAATTGCCATTGAAAACCCTATGGTGCGTAAAACATTTCTACACCCGGTATATTATAAGTGTTTATTATAAAAATATAAAATCAATTACTGTAGTACTGAAATTAGAACCTCTAATTGCAGCGAGGCAAGAACATTTCTAAAGAAGGAAATATACATGTGCATAAAAATGTGCAGCATCAAATCAATAAGGACAATAAGTAACCCAACAGTACAATAATTATCCAACGTTTGAAAAAGCATGTTAATTATTTAAGTAGTCAACCAGTTATTTTAAGAATTACAATAAATTGATTCACAAACATCAGAAAATACAAGATTAATATAAAAGTTAATGCACATTTCTGATGTATTTTTGAGTGAGTGAAGTGTTTTGTGACGACTAACAATCTCTTATCATAATCAAGTGACAATTATTTATACGCTTACCTGAAGTTTGTGATGTAAATCTGCAGAATTAGCCCAGGACACCTCGTGGCTACTGGGTCAGATGCTACACTTGGAAGTTTTGATGTGGTTCTGAAAAAAAGAGAATATTCATACCGTAAATGCTTTTACACGATTGCTTACTGAAAAATCGACATTTACAAATGCTGTTAACAGTACATACCGAATACTGCCAAAAACACAAGCGGGGTAATCTTGTATTGTACGCCGCCACCGATGAACTCCTGTTCCTAGAGTCAGTAATCTTGGAGGGAGGGTTCACTAACAAGTCAAATACCTTACACTGTTGTCAGACCTTTGTTTGTTTACTTCTACAGCAATTTGGGGCCTAATTCGTTTTAGTTTGCATGTCGAATAGGGGTGTTCTAGCTCCAACTGTTTTGTGAATGAACGTAACATTTTGACACTAAATCATATTCGTGATTCTTGTAGGTGTTGTGGTTAGGGTCAAACTAAAATGTATTGAACGGTTGGCGAAGCGGGGATTAATACATACTTTCCTTCGGTGTGAAGGCTGTCAGGTAGATATGTCGTTTGTTTAACGAGCCTCTATTTGCGATTGTTACACATGGAACAGTCACCGTCAGGAAGGATTTTTTCCTTGTTACCGACCACGTTAATGATTAAAAGCAAACTAAAAATAATTTGGCGCCAAACGCTGTTGAAGCCAAACAATAAAGGTCTGGCAACGTTTTAAGGTACTTTTGATCTAAACGATCAGCTGTTCGCGCCTCCCTCCAAGATTACTGACTCTAGGAACAGTAGTTTATCGGTGGCGTCGTACAATACAAGATTACCCACAAGCGGTTATATTAACAACTATATACTATATTAAAATAACGTTTATAAAAAGTTCCTAAGCACAAAACGCGACCGTCGCCATAATGAATCACTGTTTGCCTTTTCATCTACTTAAGTGCAAAAGACCTACCTACTCTATAAAAGTAACTAAAACAATAAAAACGTGCCCTTCTCTTTCATTACACTTTGGGACACAATATTTAGCGTCCCTGTGGTTACATCACGCTACTAAAAACTAATGTATTTGAAATTTTGCAGAAATATATTTTCATTTTACCGCCAGCGTGGGCTATTTGAAATATTTATTTTCTGGCTGCAGTTAGATTTCATCTTTCACGGAAAACATTTGAATTAAAGATGCCTTTTACTGAATCTGAACCACAGGTAAAGTTGCTTTTGATGTTCTTTGCTCTAATTATAAAATTTTCAAAAACAAAAAGAATGTATTATAAATGTTTTAAAAGATAATGGCTATAAAGAGAATCTTGTTCAGAAAATTTTGAATACACGAAATGATGCCACACAAATTACACCCAAAAATATAATACTCTAACTAGAGGTATATCTGACAAAATTAGACGAATTGGAAATACATTCAATGTTAGGACAGTATTCAGAGCAATGAATAGCTTACGGTCAGTTCTTACAAAAACTAAACCGTTCAACGAAGAACAACATTCAAACAAATGTGGGAGAATGCGGGAAATATTATATTGGTGAAACATCTAGACCTTTAGAAGTTAAAGTTAAGGAACATAAAAATATCATTAAAACATATCAATTCAATAAGTCTAAAATTGCAGAACATGCTTGGAATAATAACCATAAAATACAGTGGCATAACACAAAGATCGTATCGAAAGAATTGATGTCAACTAAACGTAAAATCACTGATAAATGCCTTTGAATCATGTTGTACTGCAACTTCTAGAAGGTCCTTACAAAATACAACAACAAAGTAAGGAAAGCAAAACGATCCCCATGGAGGGAGTACTGCAAGGGAGTCGAGAAGACACCAGAATGTGCAAAACTCCAAAAAGCACTAGCGAACGACAAACCACAGATAGTGGGAACATTGAAAAACCTGACGGGGGATACACGGAAACTGGGGAAGAAACACTGGCAGTTCTACTACAGACACATTTCCCAGGCAGTATACTCTTACAGAGAGATAACACCAGTGATCACGGTGTAGAAGTACCTCTATGCAGTTCCACACAAGAGAACTGGAAAACTGCACATCAAGTGATAAACATAACTAAACTTAAATGGGCACTACACAGTTTTGAACCATTTAAAGCTCCAGGTGGAGACGAAATCTACCCAGCTCAGGGCTGGGGTAAACTATCCACCCGTCTATGTGCGATGCGAGGGGCAAGTCTGGCCCTAGGTTACATACCAGCAAACTGGAGAAATGTGAAAGTGGTATTTATACCAAAGCCGGGAAACGAAAGCTATGCCCAGGCTAAATCTTACCGACCAATAAGTATGACATCATTTATTCTGAAGACGCTAGAAAAGTCAATTGACAGGTATATAAGGGACGAAATACTGGCAATTTCTCCATTACACAGACACCAATATGCTTACTAATCAGGAAAATCCTGCGAACTGGCTATACATGAATTAGTCAGTAAGGGGCAAAAACTATACAATCCAAAGACTGCAGCCTAGAAGCTTTTCTGGATATTGAAGGTGCTGTTGACAGCACCTCGTTTGACTCAATTTATCTGGCCTTGAATAACACGGGAATAAATGACACTCTGAGCAGATGGATATTAAATATGCTTAAAAGCAGAGTCATAACCACTTCTCTTCACAAGACAACCGTGAAAGTGTCGGTGACCAGAGGGTTCCCGCAAGGAGAGATATTGTCATCTCTGCTGTGGAACCTCGTGGTGGATGACCTTTTAAGGGAACTAGAGGAGAAGAGCTTATACACACAAGGCCGCGTCGACGACATCACCATCTACGTATGTGAAAAATTTGAGGGCGTAATATTCGAAAGAATGCAGTTGGCCCTCAACATTGTGGAAGGTGGTGTGAAGCTAATGGACTATAGGTAAACCCCGAAAAGACCTCGCTTCTGTCATTTACAAGAAGGGAAAAAATCAAGTATAGGAACTTAATACTATATAGGAAAGAATTGCAGATGGTGGAGAAGGTCAAATATTTGGGTGTGATTTTAGACACCAAACTGACATGCGAACACTATACGGAATATGTTACAAGCAAAGGCTGCAGAGCATTCTGAACCCGCAGAAGAATGTTTGGAAAGACATGGAGACTGTCACCAAAAATGGTATATTGGCTCTTCACACGAGTCATCATACCCACGATAACATATGCAGCTTTGGTTATAATAATAAATAAACATAAAATTAAAGAAACAGCATATATTTGACTTAACGAAGAAAAAGGCGTTTCGACTTTCTCGATATATTTAGACAATAGCTGGCTGTTGATTGTTAAAGATCAGATCAAGTAGGTATAGGTAATCTACTGTCAGTCTCAAGCAATTCATTGAAGGTTGAACGTGTAATGCAGCATACAGGGTGTATGCTACATTTCATTTAAATATTTATATCGAGATATCTAATGAATATCATGTGATATAACAGTTGTATGTTTAACTGGTGGGGTAGTAAGGGCAACCACAAGGTTGTTTGTTTTGTGAGTAACAAAATAACTTGAATTCAGAATCTACGAGAAATAGTCACGTTAAGGATGAAATTCCCATTACTTGTGTTAAAATAATAATTGCTGATTTGATACGTCGTAGAAATAAAGCATTCCCTACTATCAAATTTGACTTCGAGTCACAAATATTAGTCAAGTACATAATTCAAGGTTATTTGAATTAATTTAAAGTGGTATATTCTATTGTAAATATTAGAATACTACGAAGCTAGTAAAACCAGTGAAAGTGAGTCTTGTGGTATGCTGTAGAACTGACTATTCAAGTAATATGGTTTTTAAAGAGCTACAACAAGCTTTTGATTTGGTCGGGAACAACCAGGAGGGGTTTGCTGACTAGAAACTGTCCAGCTAGGAGCTGAGGTAGAGCATTCAGGTACAAGAAATAAAAAACATTCAGAAGGTTAGTGGCAATTTCTTACAAAATAATAAGTTATAAAGTAAGTTTGGTGCGACAAATCGTTAAGCTATTGTAATTATATTTAGAAGTTAATTTTAGAAGAACTATTTTTCTAAATTCAATAGTGATCTGAGTACTCAACGTTTTCGACAATTATATTTTGAAATTTGAACATTTTGGAGGTAGAATAATATTTAGAATTTTACACTTAATTCAATTAACAATTGATTAAATAACTTTTTGAGAATCTGTATTTTATTTTGTAATGTCAGATCAAACTTCTATGTGCTACTAACAAACTGAACGTACGAATATAAGTTTATGAAGTACCTGAAACTTGTATTTGATTCATAAAATCAAATAGTTATTATATTTTAAAAGGAATTCAGTCTTTAGATATAGAGGAAGTTGAAGGATAATCCATTCAACTGAGAGTCAGGAGTCTCATTGCTCATAAAACCAACTAGTCGTGTCTTAAACAATAATAATTACAGGACATAATTTTAAATGTCAAATTGATTTAGGAGTTATGTCAATTCCTATTTGTTGCATTAAGAAATAAGGTAGTTACATAAATGAACTATAAAGGATAGTATTTCTTTATAATAATTAGTAAAAGAGTATATTTCATTTGATACTACAAGTGTGGTTGATAAATATTACAATTAACATTATAAGTGGGACTCAAGATAGGAGATATATTTCAATTGGCACCTCAAGAGGGGTTATATTTCAAACGTTTCTCAGTCTCAGTGAAAAGCTAAGTTTTCCTTATTCATTTTTAGTTTTAAGTGTTAATCGTTGATAACGAAAGAAGATTGTCCGTCAAAACGTTCGATATTTAATATTTTTAATTTTGCAAAATAACGAAATACACATAAAAAATATGAATTATATCACGCCACAAAAAGGTTTTAGAGATTATTCCTCGTCCATTTTGTGGCGGTAGTAATTTTTTCTTGCCATAAAGATACGTATGCCTTTTATAAACCCTTTTTGTCGGTACTTTTGAGCCTTTGATAAACGCATCACGCCTGTTTTTTATAGTGGCATGCCATTCATAATTAACACAGTGTGCAACATTAACCCATGATTCATCTAAATAATTTATATTACAATAATCTCTTCTATATTGTTTTATAGTCCTTAAATAGCTATGTCTCCAATGAATAATATCTTCTCGTTCTAACATAATACTGTTCCGACCTCGTTTTTTGTAAACCATACCAATATCTTTCAAAAGCCCATATAACGTTGATAAAGAAAAAGAAGGTACATTTTCATTATTCATTACAAAGTTATAGATTCGTTTGAAGGTGGAATATTTGTCATAAAAAAAATCATAATGAACAATTCTCTTAAGGCAACTTTTAACTCCCTCGTCATATGTAAATTCATGCAATTTTGCTTGACTTGCACTTTTTTCTTTGTTCTCCAGGAGATTTTAAATAGCCTTTTATTTTTTTTTTAATCGCATAGATGGTCCTCTCGTCAACCGCAGTCATTAAATAAGCACGACTAACAGCAGATGAAATGTTAGAATTTTCTTCATTTATTAAAAAACTGCTAATTTTGCACACCCACTTAAAGTTTAACCACCCACAATGGGTATTTAGACAGGTATTTATTGTCTGATTTACAAATATCATAAAGCTAATTTAATCAGTATAATTGATTAATAAGTGAAAGTGCTCTATATGTATATCAGTATATATTATTATTAATGTTAATAAATATAAGCATTATTTCTTCAAACTAATGTTAGGTTTATTTTTCAAAAATGGACACAAGTCAAAAAATAATGAAGTAGAAACAATATAAATGGAATCATTAACAGCATTCAATTTAAGAATCATCCCAATCTCCGGAGTTAAAAGTCATCACAAAGTCCCTCTAATTTTTTTGTAAATTTTGACGGGCGCAATTCATTGCGTCTAATGATTTACTTCTATAAACTTCGGAAGCTACAATATTTTCCTTGATAATGGATTAATTTACCTGGGCGAATGCTTATCCAATGTTACATTTAAGTTGTTATCTTACATAAAATGATCCAATACATTTATATGTAGTTTATTTTATCAAGAACCACTACTATTTGAGTAAAAGTTAGCTTAGCTTCTTAAAAATACAAATGTGATAAATACCTAGTATTTAGGTATTTACCCGAGGCAGGGGTAAATGCCCATTTATAAATACCTTACCTACTGAGTATTTACCCAACCCACATCAGACATCACTAACCCAAACTCACTCGATTGGATTCAAATTCAGATGGTACCTATGTAGGCAATCCAATACGATCACAGCGCCTTTCATAGCCTACCTTGTGAGTCAAGTTAGATTCGGTAAGCTGTACGCATTCGTATCTGTGATTCGCTTAAGACATACGACTGACTCAATAAAAAGGAGAGAAAATGTGTTCAGTAAAAGTTAGAATGAAATGATGTATCAAATCATTTCTTATGTTTTAAAGCAGGAACATACGTTTATCAGAAATTGCTGTATCTTGTTTATACAGATTAGATTGGTGGTGGATAATATGAAAATACAGTCTTTTTTCAACATGACTCAGAGCAGGCTGAGACTTCTAATATTTTTTCAGCGAACTAACCTAACCTTAAAAGTTACACTGACGTAATTTTTGACAGCTGTTTGAACACTGCAAAAATTTATTGCAAGATTTTTTAAAATGTACTTTAAAAATGCCAAAAAAGCTAACAAGATAAACTAAGCAAGCGATTCATTGTTGCTTTCGCAAGTTTAATGACAAATTTTTTAAAATAAGCGAAAATTATACGGCTGGATTTATCTTAGTTTTAATCTCTTTGGCTTTCTAAGAAATCTTTACCTTCTGACGATATTTTCTCGTAATTTTGGTCTTCCTCTTTTACACTTCTTCGTCTTTATACTTCATCTTGATTCTTTAAAATGTTGCTTTGTTTACGTCGCGAGTTATATTAACATACTTAGTCTATAGTTGATTTGCTTTTTTTGACATTAATATTTGCAAATTGTAACTAATTTAACACGTTATTTCCCCATTTGAAAGTGTTAATTCTCAATTTGAATGTCTATAATCGATTCTAAATTGTTTATTCTTAATTTGAAGTTGAAAAGTTATAGTTACGACATTCAATTTTCAAGTAATTTTCTTTCTCATCCAATTTACTATACCGGGTGTTCTATGTAGTACGAGCCATATGGTGATTGCAATGTTAAAAAACAAGAAGGACAAACTACGCCTGAGCATATTTTTTTTGTATAGTGATCATGAGTCGTCGTTTTTAAACGAAAAAACGTAAAAGAAGGTACAGTTTTTAAACCACTTAAATGAAATTGCGAATTGTCAATTTGACAATTGTAAATTTCGAAGTCCTTTTCGACTAAATTTCGAGTAACAAAAGATCACTATGCAAAAAAAACTACGTGTACATCACGTTTTGAAAGTTCCTTTTTTCATTCATTTGTTTGATTAACTCAGGCTTCGCCCTCCTTAATCAAACTGCAAATTCATGAAAAAAAGTATGACTTGTAAAACTAGTTGTACTGGGTGGCCATAAATACCTATGATCCCGGTACCCATGGCATTAGCTACTTTTAAATGTTGGTTAGCATTATATTTCAATTATAATAATAAATTATAAGAATCTGTAATCATTTTGACACCTAGGAATGTCAGTTATGATGACATGAATGACATATTTATGGCCACCCGGTACAAATAACTATTTCAGCTGATAATGTCTCGAATTTTGTTTTCTCAGAAACGTCAACTGACATTGTTAAAATGTGCTGCATTTTGCTGTCAGCGGTTCTGAACAAACATGGATAGGTATCTATTCAACAGAGAAAACAATGCACATGATCACTTGGAATCTTAGCAGTGATAATTTAAGAAAGACTGCAAAATTATTCCGTGTGTTTTATGAAAATCGGCCACATCAGAGTAAATATCAAGATCTCATATAAGTCATAGAGTTAGTTGATCCTTTGTGATTTTCAACGCGACAGTCACCCTACGGTCCGTCCTACGTGGGTCATCCGATAAATAAACAAAGGAGTTGTGACTTGGAGTATTTCCATAATCCATTCACAATGTTCCCACGCCCCAGTAGGCTGTTAAATGTTTTTATTAGGTTGCATGCATGAATTGTGATAGACGTCAAATTGTGACATGGAAAAAGTATGAAATTTTTTACTACTTCTTTATTGATATTGTTCAAAACTCATAACCACAAATTGAAAAGGACAGCTCCATTTTGTTATATCTAGTTAGGTATTTCTCATGTGTGCCAAAAAAAAATCACCCTAACATAGGCGCACGAAACATTGTGAATGAATTATAGATCTGAATCGCATATCGGTTTATTTTTGTTTAAAGCATATAAAGCCCATGAACTGTATTCTAGCTCGTCAGACTTTGTATGCTGCCGCACTCGACCTAATCGTGCTTAAGCACAATGGACATTCGTGATACCACCGTAAAAATAGTCGACATAACTTTGACTACTCATGGTATTATAAGTGACTATTCAATTCACCTGTCATCTGTCAAAAAGTGACCAATGAAAATCCAGAATTCTGACATTTCTTGACCCATCAAAAAAATATCAGTGGATATATCTTCATAGAAGGTATTCAAGTGACTATTTTAAACAAATGTGATTTTTATTAGAAAAAGTCAATATTAGTGTTCTGTTACTATAGAAACTGCGCAGTTTGTTGCTAGATTTACTAAAAATTTATTTGAAAAAGGAGTTTGGTTCATTAAATAGTCCCTCGAATACCATTCTTAGTCAAAGTTAAGTAGATTATTTTTGCGGTGGTGTCACTACTCATGTCCATTGCGCTTGGGATTAGGACTCGTGCTAGCGCACTCGTCCTAATCGTACCAAGCGCAATGGACATTCGTGACACCGCCGCAAAAATAGTCGACATAACTTTGACTACTCATGGTATTATAAGTGACTATTCAATTCACCTGTCATCTGTCAAAAAGTGACCAATGAAAATCCAGAATTCTGACATTTCTTGACCCATCAAAAAAATATCAGTGGATATATCTTCATAGAAGGTATTCAAGTGACTATTTTAAACAAATGTGATTTTTATTAGAAAAAGTCAATATTAGTGTTCTGTTACTATAGAAACTGCGCAGTTTGTTGCTAGATTTACTAAAAATTTATTTGAAAAAGGAGTTTGGTTCATTAAATAGTCCCTCGAATACCATTCTTAGTCAAAGTTAAGTAGATTATTTTTGCGGTGGTGTCACTACTCATGTCCATTGCGCTTGGGATTAGGACTCGTGCTAGCGCACTCGTCCTAATCGTACCAAGCGCAATGGACATTCGTGACACCGCCGCAAAAATAGTCGACATAACTTTGACTACTCATGGTATTATAAGTGACAATTATTTATACGATTACCTGAAGTTTGTAATGCAAATCTGCAGAATTGCCAAAAGTCCTCGTGGCTACTGGGTTAAATACTATACTTGAAGTGTGGATCTGAAAGAAGAAGATATTCACATCACAAATGCTATATGAGCAAAGAACCCAAAAGGCCTTAGTGCGAGTATTTAGTAACTTTTGAACATGAAGAAATTTACGAATATAAAGGTAGTTACGCTTTTTGAGCAAATAGAAGCATATAGTAGCAATACAATTGCGCTTTTAAATTTTGGTAAGTGTAACTAACATTTAATAAACTAATTAAAAACGTAAAAGTCACTAAACGCAATAAATCGTGTTCTATATATAATTTAGTAATGTGGTTAGCGCAATCATCTTAAGGTTATGATTTAATCTATTTAGAAAATACAAGCAATTTACTAACTCATAAAAGTGTAGGAAAAAAATATAAATAAGTCAGAAATTAATAGAACTCAATTACTGAATACTCAAACTATACCTTTTCAACTTCAAATTGGGGCTAATCAATTTCAAAATGGGAATAATCAATTTCAAATTGGGAGTAATCAATTTCAAATTGAGAAAAGCTTTTTGTTAACGGTAGTCTTTGGAAAATTAAAATTACATGGTTGTGACAGGACATAATTAATTATTGTTAGTTGTTGCTGGTGTTCATTAATCTAATAATATAAAAAATGCTGTACACAAGAAGGTGAATGTGACAATGTAAAGACGCATATTCACGCGTTATACAATAATAATGGAGACTGAAAAGCTCTTGCACAGACATTGAATGTCAAGAAATCGATCGCCTATCGATGAGTGAAACACCAACAAGAGGGAGAAGAGAAAAAACATATAATTCGATTTTAATCATGTTTTAATTTAAAGTTGTTTAGGGCCAATTTGAAATTGATTAGTCCTAATTTGAAGTTGTTTATTCTGAAATTCAAATTGTTAATTCTCAAATTGAAATTGTTTATTCCTATTTTGAAATTGATTAGTCCCAATTTGAAGTTGAAAAGGTATCGTTGTTGTATACAGGCAACGCTTGCTACTATGATCATTATGTAATTAAGAGATTATATGACAAATCCGGTAATGAGCTTTATGCTCTACACTTTCACCTATCTTTCAAGCTAACAGTCACGCTAAGTATTATACATTTAAAACAAAAACTGTCAATTGTGACTTGTTTTCCTAGTTTTTGTCAAGTTTGTGTAAATAGGCTTTTTATAAATATTAATTAATTAAACAAATTAGAAACAATTAGGGAATGCGCTGTAGGTAAGTGAAACAAACTCAAACGATATGTATATTTTAAATTACATTTTTTATTAAAACGCATATTGAGTAACAAAGAACAATTGCTAGGTAAGAAATCTGGTGTGATATACGCACACAACTTCCTTTTACAAAAAATTTATTTTTACTTTTTACATTTGTCAAAAATTTTTAAAAATTACAAATTATACAGAAACCGTACAAAATAAAGTTAGTTGAACAGACAAATTTTCTCTAAAATTTAAGTCGAATAAAAATATATAATTATATACCGGGTGTTCTATTAAAATAGGGGTTAATAAAAAAAAACAGAAGAAACCCATTTTAGAGGTATTCAACTGGAAAATCACCTATCTCACATCAATACACATTAAAAATGTAATAAAAATGTCAAGTTTGAAAAACTCGTTGAGCCGTTTTTGAAAAAATCGAAAAAACTGAAAAATCACAAGAGTAAACACCATACTTTCGGTTATGCGATTTTCTTCAAAAGCTTGCTGTCGCATCTAGATAGTAGACAAAGAAGTTTCAACACAATAACCTCTTTCCATTTTTGAGATATTCTGTTCACACACACCCACACACACACACTAAAACGTGAATTTCTGCTGAAAACCCAAATTCGAATTTTTGGGGTGAATTCAATACTTCCTTTATTGTAAACACAAAAACCAGGTAAACATATTATACCTAATGTATTTTATTAAAGTTTTTCTGCAGTCATTTTCAAAGCCATTGCTTTTAATACCAACGTGTGTCGTTGGAATTGGACCTTTCTTTTACTGATACAAAAAGGCAACACTTTCAATTCCTAGGATTAAAAGTTATTTATTGTATAAGTGTTTTAGATGGTGTTTTATCCACGCAAGAATGTTTAAACGTGAGAAAGCAGTTCGAGCGTTTAATTTTCTTAAGTGGATAAAGCGCAACTAAAACACGAATGCAATACAACATTTTATCCAACAACTCAATAAATATCTAAAAAAACATACGTTTTGTATTGGCAGCCATGAAAAGTCATAGTGACAATTTGGAAAGTACCGAAAGATCAAATGTTATATGTTTGGCAGTACTGAAGTGTATTGTCAGTCTATGTCAAATTCGAGAGGTTAATAGGTTAAGTTTTGTTTGTTATTGGACACAGATTGACCCAAAACTTAACCTACACATTTCGAATTTGGCATGGCTTGGCAGTGCTACCAACAATGCAGTAGTAAGTGACATGGTTTTATCCCACTAGTGAAATTAAGTAATTTCATTATTCCACTAGTGGATAAAGTGGTACTTTAGACGGTTTATAAGTGTGGATAAAACTTCAATTATAAGGTGATTGTGGATAAAAGTACTTTTAATTCCTATGAACTAAAATAAGTTCTGTTTGGTCGGCTATGGATGCAGTTCTCCCAATGCTTTTTAAATGAGAAATGTCAAAAGTAGTCAATCAATTAAATTTTTGAATATTTTGTACGTTTCTTGGTTGCAGAAAAAATAGTGTATGTTATTTGGATTAAAAATGGCTCCGTTTGACTTGCAATTTTTGCGTATGCTCGGCTATGCTATACTGCGCTTTGCAAATGCAAACATAATTGATTATCAAACAAAGTGCCACTTTTAATCCTAATAAACCATTATACTATTTATTAGAATGTAATAAATCAGAGAGTAAAGCAGAAAACCTAACTAGCAATTGGTTTACAATAGAAAAATTTATTAACATGCCACTTGGTAGGCAAATCTAAGTTAAAGGTGAATGACACAAGTAAATATATTAAAACTGCAAAGTTCTTGCACAAACAAACATGCGGTCAATAACTTACCTACCTCAATTAATTGATAAGGTACGTTGATGACTATACGTGAACTATAATATATTACGCAACAAGTTTAGAAAAGTGATGTTTTACTGAACAAGTATGGCCTGTTTAAATATGAGCGTTAGCGAGAAAACATTTTTGTTAAAAATAATAAAATTAATATCTAAGTACTAAAATTTTTGGATTTTTTGTCAAAACTACAATGAATTAAAATTAAGTTTGTTTAGACGTCGCTTTTGGTTGCCCACAGCAACAATCGCTATCGGCCTACTGACTTTGTTGTTTGTTCACAGCTGTTCTTGTCCCTAAATATTTTGAATACAGTGACAAAAGTGGAAATTTCCCGGTAAATTTCAATAAATTTCTGGTTATTAATAATCGCCGTTGCTATGGAAAATTTCCAATTAAATATGCATTAGGGTATTCTCAGTTACAACTTCCAGTTGTCATGTATTTACGGTTGAATGTGTTAGCATTCCGTTTTCTTAGCGAAGTTTTCGTAATGAGGTACGCTGTTACATTAACTTTACATGATTAACGATCTTCACTGGCCAAATCTACAACAGAGGGTTGCCAGAAGCAATAGTCGTTCAGTTTGTTGCCTGTATTTAGGCGTTCTCAAAAATCCCTAGATGTGGCGAAAGATGAATTTTAAAGTTAGGCACTAAATAGTACTCACCTTAAAACATAAAAAAAAGACTATTGTAAAGATTGATGCACATTTCTGCTATATTTTTGAGTGAGTGAAGTGTTTTATGACTGTTAACAATCTTTAACCATATTCTAGTGACCATTCAATTCACCTGTCATCTGTCAAAAAGTGACCAATGAAAAACCAGAATTTGACGTTTCGTGACCAATAAAAAAAATATCAGCGGATATATCTTCCTAGAAGGTATTCAAGTGACTATTTTAATAAACAAATGTAGTTTTTATTAGGAAAAATCAATTTTAGTTTTCTGTTATTTTAGAAATTGGGTAGTTTGTTGCAAGATTCACTGAAAATCAATTTGAAAAACTAGTTTGGTTCATTGAACATTCGTGATACCACCGCAAAAATACTCGAAATAACTTTGACTACTCATGGTATTATAAGTGACAACTATTTATACGCTTACCTGAAGTTTGTGACGTAAATCTGCAGAACTGCCAAGACACGTCGTGGCTACTGGGTCAAATGCTACACTTGAAGTTTTAATGGGAATCTGAAAGAAGAGGATATACACATCACAAATGCTTTAAATCAGTTGCTTACTGAAATATGGACATTTATAAATGCAGTTAACAGTCAGTGTTGCAGGTCTAGTGAAATTTCATTAGATCTAGTAATTTTTAGTCAATCTAGTGATAACTTTTGCCAAAAGAGAATTATCTAGTGATTTTTCCAGTCTATTTTATAAAAAACCAAATAATAAAGCAAAAATTCCTTCGCCCCTTTAGCCGTTGTTGCAGATTATTACCTACTATTATTATTCCAATCTTAGAAATTAGTTTCCGCTGTGACGGACAGATGGCAGCCTGAGATTTGAAATGCGTAAGTAAATTCCATGAATTACTTAACAGAAAATAGGTATTTCTCTGGTTCAAACTAAATGCCCGAGGATATAAACAGAACTCCAAAACGGAATTGTTCACATTTGCATTTTTACTTTCGGTAGAACGTAAAAAAAGTATCAAAGTTCGAAGTGTGCTGTGAGTACTGTGACCACTGCGACTCAAGTGGATTTTCCGGTAATTTAATTATATGAATTGAAGATTGCAGGCTGAATAGCAACTGCTTTTAAATTATTGTTGAGTTAGTTATTACATCAAACCAGAGTATTTAAAAAACACGGATTTAAGCAAATTACAGTATAGAAATCCGGAACATTATGTTTTAATTGAGCACTTTTACTTAGGTCCAAATATCGCAATAGCGCTAGCAAATAATAGTTTAACAGATAGTGCAAAACATTTTTTTCCGTTTGAAGTGTTTACATTTTTACACCGAAGCAGCGCATCAAATTTTCAAAAGATTTCACTTTAATTCCCATGAAGCTATTATGCTTAAATCATTAAATTTTCTAAATCCTTCAATAGTTGCAAATGTTGATAGTCTCGGCCCGTTAATTATAAATTTTCCTAATCTAATAAGGGATATCAATGCTTTAAATCGGGAAATTCGATCGCTAAAATATTCTGCCATTAATTTTGATATGGATGATTTAGAATTTTGAAAAGAAATTTTTAATTGTAAAAACGCCAACGGTAATTTGTTATATCTCCAACTTTCTCAGTTTGTGAGTATTTTTTTGTTCTTTCCCATAGTAGCGTCTGCGTTGGAACGGTTTTCAGTTCAATTAATTTAAATAAAACTAATTAAACCAAAAAAATAGATTAAGTATTAACACTGACTGGAATTCTTCATTCTAAAAACTTAATTTTGGCAGAAAACTGTTATGATCTTGTTTTTACGGATGTAATAATAACAAAATGTATGATTAAATTGCATATGGTATAATTATTGTAGGTGTTATTCATTTATACTTTTTATTATATTTTTAAACATTTTATCTTGTTCGTTATTTTGCTTATTTTTTATAATTGTTGTGAACACTTTGATTTTGTTTCTTAATTTCCAGCTTTTTTCACGTTTAAATTAATCTAGTGAATTTTTTGTCAATCTAGTGATTTTTTCCACCGCAAGCTAGTGACTTTTAGAATTTTGACCTGGCAACACTGTTAACAGTACATGCCAAACACTACCAAAAATACAAGCGGTTAGTATCCTGCCCTGGAGGGTTTGAAAATTGTATCGAATCTACCAGATGCATGTAGTGCATTAAATTAAGTTTGTAACACTTGAATCACGATGGTAAATACTAGCTAGCACATTTTAGGTTATGTTACAGATATAGGACAAGCACATTCTGAAATTTTGTACTGACATATCTGTGCAGATACATTATTTGACCAACGATTCCTACATAGTAACACATTACGGTGTAATTTTGAAAAATAGCTAATATCTATATTACAACACTGTTCATAATAAGCTCCTAACCTGGCAATACGAACGCCACCATATTCAACCAGTCCTTCCTCGACAGAACAATTCTCCATACTACAAAATTTAAATTACGCAGATTTTAAAATCAAATTGCCCATGCTTCCGACGCCCCTGCGCAGATTCAATTTGTATCACGTCGAAAGTACAGGATTGCTATTCCATTTTTAATAATACAGTTTAGTGATCTATTCAGGTGCAAAGGACCTACTCTATAAAAGTAACAAAAAAATAGACGAAAAAGAAGCCCACGGCATGACCATAGCACTACTTTTTACTAAGTAGCTAAATAATTTCAACTAATTATAAATATAATAATATAAGATGGTAATCTTGTATTGTACGACGCCACCGATGAACTACTGTTCCTAGAGTCAGTAGTCTTGGAGGGAGGCGCGAACAGCTGATCGTTTAGATTAAAAGTACCTTAAAACGTTGCCAGACCTTTATTGTTTGGCTTCAACAGCGTTTGGCGCCAAATTATTTTTAGTTTGCTTTTAATCCTGAACAATCGTTAAACAAACGCCATATCTACCTAACAGCCTTCACACCGAAGGAAATTATGTATTAATCCCCGCTTCGCCAACCGGTCAATACATTTTAGTGTGACCCTAACCGCAACACCTGCAATAATCACGAATTTGATAGTGTCAAAATGTTACCTTCATTCACAAAACAGTTGGAGCTAGAACACCTCTATTCGACATTGTTGTTAGGACCACGATAAACATGCACACTAAAACTAATTAGGCTCCAAATTGCTGTAGAAGTAAACAAACAAAGATTTGGCAACAGTGTAAGATATTTGACATGTTAGCGATCCCTCCATGCAAGATTACTGACTCTAGGAACAGTAGTTCATCGGTGGCGTCGTACAATATAAGATTACTCAGACATGAGCTGGCTCTGCAAATTAATTCAGAAAATAGATAATTTTAACTAATAAATATAGACATACAGATTGGTGGTGAATAATATGAACATACAAACGAATACGAGTTAGAATACAGTTCATGGGCTTTGTATGCTTTAAATAAAAATATCCCAATATGCAATTAAGATCTATAATTCATTCACAATGTTTCCTGCTGCCAACAGCCTATGTTAGGGTCATATTTTTTTGCACACATGCGAACTAACTAGATATAACAAAATTGAGCTGTCCTTTTCAAGTTTTGGTTATGAGTTTTGAAGACTTGCACGCATGCAACCTAATAAAAACATTTAACAGCCTACTGGGAAGAGGAAACCTTGTGAATGGATTATAGAAATACTCCTTTGTTTATCTATCGGATGACCCACGTAGAACTGACCATAGGGTGACTGTCACGTTGAAAATCACAAAGGATCAACTAACGCTATGACTTATACCATGCGTTCTTTTTAAAAGTATACATAACGGACACTCATTTGCATACTAAAAAGGAAAATTCCCTTACTTTTTATAGTTTTACCCTATATGTAGGCAACCAATTATACAGCAAGCTTCAATTTTAAGAGTTTTAATTTAAAAAATAAAGCTGCTGTGGCAAAAATTATGAAGTTTTTCTTTTTAGTATACATACGAGTATCCTTTATGTATACTTTTAAAAAGAACGCATGGTATGAGATCTTGATATTTGCTTTGACTTGGCTTAACGGGGCGCATTGGCTATAAATTACTACGTCTAGGACCGTATTCCGTCACTGGGTTAAGCCGGGTCAAAACGGCACAAAAGCTGTAATAAAAACGTGGCATGGGCGCGAACTGATACTAGGAGCGTACTGATCAACTCGCGTGGTGTTAAGTCACCGATCAACGGTCTGCGATCATAACTCGCACATAAAATAAGATTACAAAATTCGTAGTACCTGCGTAGCTTCTCCTGGAGTGATGTCCCACACGTCGCTGGAGGTCGAGCGGGGGCACCTAGGCTTCGAAACGGGGTTGTAGCAATTCTGCGGAATTGTATGAAGCGAAAGGGGCCTCGGGGCTTCAACAGTGATAAGATATCTTTGCCCGAGGAGCAATCGTGGTACACTAACGGGATACACGAATTACAGTTAAGACTCATAAATTGGTTCCTCGTAGAATGAATCCGTCCGAAGACGTTATTTCAAAGATCAGTATGCAATTTATTATGAGACAAACAGAAGAACCAAACCAAAAAGGCCCAGATTGGGGGTCGGGATCACACAACACTCTCGTATGTTCTTTACGCTATGGTAGTTCGAAGCAGAGTCCTCAAACAAAACCAACTTCTGCTGCAAGAGGCAAGCAAGGGGGGGGGGGGGCTGCTAAACGCGCCTAAAAAACTGTCGCCACGACACCAAATGTCTGCAGAACTCCGCTCGAACTGAGGGGATGGGGTAGATTCGATCGTGCTCGACTATTTCCACTCGCACAACTCTTTCTCTCTCTCTCTCTCTATGGATGAATTGTGGCCGGCTCGCGGAGGCCGTAGACTGCACGTGTTCCGCGCTACCGTCGAACACCTGCCAAGCTCGCACAAGGTTAGGAATGCTCGCTTGTACAGCGTGCGTCAAAATTAGAGGACTGTTCCTAACAAATGAATTATTGAAATACTCTAAGTCACAACTCCTTTGTTTATCTATCGGATGACCCACGTAGGACGGAAAGTAGGGTGCCTGTCACGTTGAAAACCACAAAGGATCAACTAACGCTATGACTTATATGAGATATTGATATTTGCTCTGACTTGGCCAATTTTCGTAGAACACACGAAATAATTCTGCAGTTTTCTTTAAATTATTATCACCGCTAAGATTCCAAGTAACCATTTGCATTTTCTGCTCTGTTGAATAAATATTCATGTTTGTTCAGAACTGCTGACAGCAAAATGCAGCAAATTTTAACAATGTCAGTTTAAGGCTGCCATACGTCCCGATTTTTCGGGATTGTACCGATTTGGAGCTAGTTGTCCCGCAATGAAATACTGTCCCGAAATGTTCCGATTTTACAAGAAAATATTACTAGGCTTTACCGATTTCTAGTGATTTCTGCAAATTCGGTTCAATGCCTCAAATATAATTTAGAACGAGTTATTTGACAAAAATGACGTATCCAATATCTAGCTATTCGCTATTTTACAATCTGAGTTTCAAATGATTTTTTAAAATAGGGGATTAATTATGGGTTTATGCCAATACACCTTGACCCACATTTGATATGGGTAAGTAAAAATTAAATGAAATATAAGGTTCCCAGAAATATGATTGATATAAAAATCCAAATAAAACTACTTCTGCTGCAGTAGAAACAGATAATGTTATAGATAGTGTCTAATAAACCTACTAAAAACCACATTGTAAAATTAACACTTTTATTAGAGCTTCGTATTAGCGTTCCTATTAAATTTATTTTATTATTAGTTTCCTTTGTGAATAATAGTTTAGTGTTTTTTTAGTATTCAGTTTCTAGTATTTGTGAATTAAAATTTAAAAAAATCTTGAAAAATTAAAGTAAGAATTACTTTTTGCCCACGAGCCCCCCCCCCCCCGCTTCTTTTCGTAGTTTTGTCCCGAAATTTTTATTTTCAAATATGACAACCCTATGTCAGTTGATGTTTCTGGGAAAATAAAATTCGAGACATTATGAGCTGAAATAGTTATTTGTACAACTAGTTTCAAAAGTCATACTTTTTTATGAAAAAAGGGACTTTCAAAACGTGTTGTACCAAGGCGGCTTATATTGTTCCAGGCCATGACACTGGCTCTGTTGCCAGATTGTGTGCTAGGCCATTCCAAGACACACTAAGTTTTATTTGTTTAAAATATATTTGACATAAAAAACTATTTTGACAAGACAGGTCATATAAGTTACAAAAATGCTTTTGAAGTTTTACGTATCAGGCAGCAAGTTAACTTACGCTTCATCAGTTGCTCCATATGTTAGCGTGTTCAATTTTCCATCTAATGGAACGGTGGCACAAAAATAAAAAGAAATTTTGCATTTAGGGAACTGGTAGATTGGAAAGGCTAGTGTTGTGTGTGAATAGTTATTTACATTACAAGCTGCGAAAGCTTACTTTTAGATGTGAGGTGTTTTTGAATGGCCGAGGCGAAGCGTAAGCTTAGCCGAGACTGTTTAAAAACTCCGAGCACCTGAAAGAGCTTACGCAGCGTGTAATGTATTAAACTTTTCATTCTCCCCTCGATATTTAATAAAATAAAATGACTTTGTGATTATAATAAAATTGGTATAACAGGAGGTTTGTCGTTAACGTTACTTTGGTAACAATACAAAAGCATTATTTTATGACATTTGTCAAATATCATTGAATACTCTGTCATAAATTAACATGAATTTCATTAAAGAAGCTGCAAATATTACTTGCAGAAGTTTGTTGCCGGACAAATCCAAAGTTCGGTACAATCAAGCTTACGAAAGTTTCATGAAATGGTGTGCAACCACTGCAACGAATGATGTTTCCACAATAAGTGAAGATGTGTTATTGGCATTTTTCCTAGAAAAATCAAAAACATTATCGCCTGCTACATTATGGTCAGAATACTCCATGCTGAAATTGACTATTTCTATAAATAAAAACCAGGACATATCGAAATTTAACAGCTTAAAAGCATTTATAAACAGACGAAATAATGCGTATCAGCCTCGAAAGTCTCAAGTATTTACAAAGGATGAAATTTCAAAGTTTTTGTTAGAAGCTCCAGAGGAAATATATTTGTTGAAAAAAGTGGTAACTATTTTTGGGGTAGGTGGGGCATGCGGAACTGACGAGCTGTATAATCTAAAAGTGAAGGATGTGGAATATAAAAATTGTGTCATGTTGGTCCAGATTCTTACTACAAAAAACAATGTGCAAAAAAGATTTGCAGTCACAGAAGATTGGGTATTATTTGTTGATCGTTATATGCAACTCCGGCCAACAAAAACTCAAGATGAACGCTTCTTTTATCGGTATGAGCGTGGTAGATGTATAAATCAGGTAGTTGGAAAACATACAATTTCAAAAATTTCTTGTGAAATAGCCAAATTTCTTAAATTCCCAAACCCAAATCAGTACACCGGCCACTGGTTTCGCAGAACGTCTCCTACATTATTAGCCAATGCCCCGGACGTGAACATTTTAGATATGAAAAGACGTGGGGGGTGGAAGTCGTCAGAGGTGGCGGAAGGTTATATAGCAGACCCCATGAGCCATAAAATAGAAGTTTCTAATAAAATCATGCCCGAAACATCGATACAGATTCAGCAAAACGAAAATCAAGAAACGGTTCAAGAACCAGAAACTCATGTTATGTAAATCGACAAAGAAAGAAATATTTCTAGTGCCGTTGCATTTGGACAAGAATTCAATCAACATTTACCTTTAAATCTTTCTGGAACATACAATAATTGTAATTTTACATTTAATTTTCCTTCAAAATAAATATTAATCAAGTTGACATTTTTGCTTTTTGTCGTCCAGGGCACGAAAGTTTTTCATACCTAGCAACCCATCACTTAGCATGTTTTACTTTCGCTTTCAATTGCCTTATCAAAATCGAAAGTGGCACTTTCGTCGAGGGGAGAATGAAAAAGCACTTTACGAGAGCAGATATAAAAGGTAATAAGATGAAGAGACTTGTGTTGACTGTAAGATCACTAGCTTCTAGGCAAGTTAATTTGAAGAAATTACTGTTTTAGATGAAGTCAAAATTAGTAACGATTTACTTGCAATGGAGAATTAGATACCTACCCATTAGGAATAGTTTTTAAATCGAATATTACGATGAAGTGACACACTGCATGTAAATAGCAGTGATTTTATAATTTTTTTTTCAACTGAAATGCATCACAATGACAGGGATAGTGCACTGACAGATTGTTTATTTAGTGATCAAAACTAGTAATTTTTTTGGAAATTTTGGAGATTTTAAGTCAATTATTATGTAAAATTTAGCATGATTTATATTTGAGGAATAATACAAATCAATAAGTCGTAATCAATTTAATAGTAAAACGTTTCGCCAATAATATTGACTTCATCAGTTATAAAAATTATGATAATTAATGGATTATAAAGACATTATTATAGTTACGTTGTTAAATATTTAATTCTGAAAGTTACAAAAAATTTTTTAGATTAGCGAAACATAAATTATTTCCTTATTATGAATACTTACGTTTGAAAATAATGTTGATAACTAAATTAATCATTACGACCTTTTATATTAAAATTATTATATTAGTTATGACATAATTGAGTGGTAAATTTATATGTAAACTTTACGATATTTGTAAAGGAACGTTATTAAAATAATAGCGTTCATAATGCTGGATGCAAGAGGAATGTGAATGCAAAGATAACAAAGGCAAGGTTACCTACAAATATTTGCGCTATCAAAACCTACGCAGTATGCATAAATGTTAGAGGATCGAATATTAAAATTAAGGCGGGGTAGTTCAAAAGAAGTTTGAATTTCAATATAAGAAACATAATTAGATAAGACAAAATCAGTAATCTGAGAAATATGAAAAGGGTGTTTATTTGAATAAATTGTTATAGATTGAGCTTAAATTGTCAATATCAGTTCTGTAATTAACGGCAGTAGGACTTTTTTGTATTTTAATCATTTCTAGAACTAATCTCTTTTTTAAGTTGTTCTCTCTATGTAAGACAGTAAGTTTATTGAAATTAAAGTTGTGAAAATTTTGATTAGCATGGTCAGTTAAAGCAGTTTTTTGGTTTTTTGGTGAAAATCTGTTAATTTTTATTGAGTTTTTATGTTGTGTTAATCTGTGTTTCAGTAGCTGTTTTGTCTGGCCAATATAACTGGAGGTACAATCATTGCAATTAATTTGATATACTAATTTAGATTGCATATTAATTTGGGTTTTATCCTTAAGATTAGTAAAAAACATTTTACCTAGAGTGTTGTTATTATTATATGATATTTTGAAATTATATTTATTAAGTTCATTTTTAATTTTTTCAGAAAGTTTTGGTGTGTAAGGGATTGAAATATATTTATCGAATGAAGCTTTAAAAGAATTGTTAAATTCATTGCCTAAACAGTTAGGTTGTAAATCTATTGGTTGACTAATTTGGTTTACGTTTTTTATTGTATTGATGCGTTTTCTAATTTGTTTTTTAATAAAATCTAAAGGATAATCATTTATGAGTAGTATATTGGTAATAATATTTAAATTTTGTTGGTGAAATTGTGGAGATGATAGTTTCATTGCTCGGTCTATTAAATTGTTAATTACACTAGTTTTGTATTTATTAGAAGTATTTAATTAAAATAGTCAAAATTTTTAACATATACCTAATAACTAGTAATTTTTTGTTCTCTGAATGTCATTTTTTGTCAGTGGTCTATTATGATATGTTTTTCGGACTTTTTCCACTGTCTAGGGTGTAAATCACACAACGTTTCGGGAGTTTTGTTCTACTACCGTCTTCAGGTGTTCCTGGTTAGCCCTGAGAAGACTGATATTGTACGTTTTTCAACGTAAATTTGTGCTTCCCCCGGGGTTTGAACCCGGAACCGCTGATCGCTGTGATTACTACTCTGCCACTCTAACCACTAGGCCACCAGGGCGATTATATATTTTAGTTGTAAACTTACTACTGCCAGCGCTATGTATGTAGCTTCTTTCAGCTTCCTACGGAATCTGTTTTCCTCTTTAGCTACAATTGATGCGTTATCCCATTGTATGTGGTGATCTTCGTTCCAGTCGTGTTCTGCGATCTTGGATTTGATGGTTCGCCCATTCTAACATTTTCGCGGTGTTCCGATAATCTCACTCGTAGGGGTCATTGTGTTTCCCCTATGTATTGTCTTCCACACTCGCACGGTACGCTGTAGATACAGTTCTTTGAACTATGATCTTCGTTCTGAGGCTTGGTATGCGTCATCATGCCTCTTAGAGTTGTTGTGGACTTGAAGGCAGTTCTTATATTGAATCTGTTTCCGATTCTTTTCAGTTTTTCGGAAACTCCTCGGATGTATGGTATTTCGGCCGTGGTTGTTGGCTCCGTTTTCTCATCCCCTGCCGGTGTTGTATTTCTGTCCATCTCTTTTAGCGTGTGGTTTAGAGTTCTTTTTGGGTAGCCATTAGCTTGCAGCATTTCTGTGATTATCTCAATTTCTCGTTTAAGGTCTTCTTCCTCCGAGCATATGGTCTTGGCTCGGCTATATAGGCATCTCGCGACGCCACGTTTCACGCTATTGTGGTGGTTAGAATCGTAGTGTAGGTATCTCCCCGTATGGGTTGGTTTTCGATATACCTTCGTTTGTACCGTGTCACCAATCTTCTGGACTAGTACGTCTAGGTATGTAAGTTTGCCTTCCGATTCTATTTCTATCGTGAACTTAAGTGATCGGGCTTGATTATTGAGATGTTCCAGGAAGCCGTTCAGTGTCTTTCTTCCATGGGGCCATATTACGAACGTATCATCTACGTATCGCAGCCATAGACTAGGTGTCGGAAAACACTGGCTGACTAGTTGGTTGTATAACGTGGCAACAGCGCGTCTGGTTTAGGACCAGAACAATTAGTTAGTTATAGTTATAAGAGAGAGCTCGATGTGCCGAGTTTGTTGGCCAGGAGGTGTGACGCGAGCTGTTCAGTGTAGCGCGTGTTGTCTTGTTTTTTGTATGCAATCGTTTACTGTACTCACCCGCGTGGGAATTAAATACATTAAAATCGTGTGTGTGTTTGATTTCTAATCCGAGCCGCCTACCACTTTACAACGGGTAGTTGTATTGTGCTGGACACGCGTGGGTGTGAGTTTTGTCAAATCGGCGAAATGGAATCAAGCAAGAAACACAGGAAGGTGCTTCGTGCGGCTTTTACAAAAGGTGCCAACGACCTGGAGCTCATGTTTTCGCAGCATTCGGACCAAGCTGGGGATGAAGATTATCGGCTAATACAGGTAGAATTTGAATTAAGTATTAGCGAATAAACACGGTGATACGAAAATTGTGGACGGTGTTGTGTATGATGCGCTTCTCGCTGCAGACGTAAGCGAAGACGAACTATTATTGGAAATAGAACAACGTGACGCATACGATAAACGATTTGCGGATTTGAAACTTCGCGTGGAGAGTTTGCTATTAACACGAAATACGGCGGCTTGAGCGGAAGACCGAAGATCGATTTTGTCCGATGCGAGATCCGAATTTGACAGTGTTATGGACGGGATCGCACACAAGCGCAGATTTAAACTGCTTGCCATCGAGTTCAAAAAATTTGACGGTAATATTCGAGAATGGCTTCCGTTTTGGGCGCAATTTAAAAAGGTGCATGAAGACATAGATATTGCCAACGAAGATAAAATTGAGTATTTACGCCAAGCGACGGTTGCGGGAAGCAGAGCGCGGCAATTGGTGGAAAGTTTTCCCGCCATTGGCGAAAATTATGAAAATATTTTGAGCGCATTGAAGTCGCGTTTTGGCAGGGATGAATTGCAAATCGAAGTTTACGTTCGGGAACTACTCAAACTCATTATAAACAACTGTGTATCCCGGGATAAGATGGACCTTGCGACGCTGTACGATAGAATAGAGACGCAATTACGCGCGCTTGATACGCTGGGCATTACGTCGCAAAAATGCTCGGCGATGCTATTTCCTTTGATCGAGTCCTGTTTGCCTGAAGATTTACTACGAACTTGGCAGCGTGTAGGACGACGAACCGAAGCAATAACAA
Source organism: Agriotes lineatus (assembly GCA_940337035.1). Taxonomy (NCBI): domain Eukaryota; kingdom Metazoa; phylum Arthropoda; class Insecta; order Coleoptera; family Elateridae; genus Agriotes; species Agriotes lineatus. The sequence continues at coordinate 38,267 of CALNHX010005751.1, forward strand.
GGAGTAACCTTGGTTCTAACGAATCTCTTGTACACAAAGAATCGCTTGAAGACCACTTAAAGAATTTGATGTTCTTTCTGAGAAACGAGGTGGAAAACGAGCAGCGGATTTCGTTAGCATCCGAAGGGTTTGGACTACGTTGCGATAGTTCGGCGCCTGTCAAAGATAACAGCGGCAAACTTAAGAAGTTAAAACAAAGAGAATGTTTACCGACTGCGGCTGGTTTAATAAATTGCGGCGGGTTTAAGTGCGTGTTTTGCGAGGGTGCTCACGAAAGCGAAGCGTGTTTTAAAGCCCAGGAATTCGCTCTAAAAGCGAAATGGTTCCCGCGGAGCCAACTTTGGTGAATAACACAAGCGGCTACGTGTTCTTAGAGACCTTGCGTGTGATGATCAACACCGAATGTGGATTACAAGAAATTCGCGCGTTAATCGACGGCGGTTCCCAACGCTCCTACATTTTGAAGTCAACAGCGCAACAATTGGGCTGCAAATCAAAAAGGCGAGAAAAGATTATCCATTGTCTATTCGGGGGTGCCCAACAAGAGCGAAGACACGACTGCTTCGACGTCAGATTGAGTCATGGCGACTATTCGTGTACGTTGGAACTGTTAGACCAACCGATGATCTGCCAGAATATTCCGCCTGTATTTCACGGCCCTTGGATGGAGGAATTAAAGCACTTAAATATTCATTTGGATGATGCCTATGGTGAAGGTCCCATAGAACTCTTGATCGGTGCTGATGTTGCAGGCAAATTATACACTGGCCGGAGACACATTCTAACGTGTGGATCGGTTGCAGTGGAGACTCTCTTAGGATGGACCATTTTGGGACGCATACCTGTGAGTGCGCCCACAACGAGCACAACCCTGACAGTATTTTCTCTTTTGGTGAATGAAGCTTGCGTAGCGGAGCTATGGAAACTAGATGTACTGGGAATTACTGAACCCTCTGAAAAAAAGTCCCGAGAAGAAATGGCAGAAGCAGCTCAGCAACTTTTCTTGCAGACAGTGACGAAAAATGAAGAGAGACGTTACGAAGTCAGGTTGCCTTGCTTGGAGGGCCACCCTCCGCTGCCTGACAACTACAACAGTGCAAGAAACAGATTAGATGCTACGGTAAGAAAACTGCGGAGAGAGGAGCTTTTCGAGAAATATGACTTTATACTTAAAGAGTGGCTGGACGAAGAAATAATTGAAATAGTTCATGCGACGACGAATGATTCCAACGTTCATTATCTACCTCACAGGCCAGTCGTGAAAGACAATACTTTGACCACGAAGATTCAACCCGTGTTCGATGCTTCTGCGCGTGAAAAGGACAAGCCATCACTAAACCACTGTCTCGAAAAGGGACCGAACCTCGTAGAATTAATACCATCGGTTCTGTTGAGATTTAGGATCTAAAGAATTGGAGTTGTATCAGATATTCGCCAAGCGTTCCTGCAAATCAGCATACATGAGGCCGACAGAGATTTCCTCCGTTTTTTATGGCTCGATGAAAAGGGAAATGAACAGGTGTATAGACACCGTCGCTTTGTGTTTGGCCTGAGTAGCAGTCCTTTTCTGTTGGGGGCGACGATCGATCATCACCTTTCTGAGCAATTAAAACAGTGCGAGCTGAACTCGACGTATTCGTGCGAATCCATTTTGAAATTACGAAGCAGTTTCTCCGTGGACAATTGCGTGACCAGCGTACCAGATGAAGGTGCTTTGGACCAATTCATTCGAGAAGCTAGTATGGTCATGGCTGAAGCACATTTTGATTTGCGAGGGTGGGAGTTTACCCGGCCCACTGGTACACATTCAGATGCATTGTCAGCGCTTGGTTTAACTTGGCACCCTAATAAGGATACCTTGGCTATTAGTGAAAGCTGTGTAAAAGATGACAGCTCCTTGCGAGATAGCGTTGTGATGACAAGGCTGATCCTCTCAGTGACCCAGCGCATATTTGACCCGATTGGGGCTACTTGTCCTGCTACGTTAAAGCAAAACTTTTACTGCAACGGCTGTGGGGACAGCGATTAAGTTGGGATGCACCGGTAGATGGCGATACTGAGCATGAATTCCACAAATGGATCAAGGAGCTTCCGCACCTGCTTGCTGTTGAACTTCCTAGATGGATACTTGCCGGACCGGGAGAAGCAGAACGCTTAAGTTTGCATACGTTCTGCGACGCCAGCAAAGACGCTTATGCAGCGGTCATTTTCCTAAGAATTGAAAAGAATGGCACTGTAGAGTAGCCCCTTTGAAGAAGATGACCATCCCTCGCCTGGAGTTGTTAGCTGCCACCATTGGTGCAAAACTGTGCCGGTCTGTACGTACAGATTTGGGAAACAACATAGAGTTCTTTTATTGGAGTGATTCATCTACTGCTATCTCCTGGACTCGACGACAAGAAGACTGGGCGCCATTTGTAGGGAATAGAGTGGCGAAAATTCGCTCTCTGACCAAGGTGGAAGACTGGAGACATGTACCAGGCATCTACAATCCGGCCGACCTTCCCTCACGCGGGTGTTCTCCTAAACATCTGTTGGAATAGAGATGGTGGGAGGGGCCAAGTTGGTTATATGGACCGCAGATTACATGGGCCTCAGAAGACCTAGAATACGACGAAGAAGAGATCAACGGCGAGAAGCGGAAGAGGATGGTTGTCACCCTGTTGAACTGTAGCTCGGATGAGTGGCATCTGACTCACTTTTCTAAGTACACTATGACCATCCGCATGATTGCTTAGGTTTTTCGATTTACCAACAATTCAAGCTCACGCCAGCAACGACGTCGAGGTTCGTTGACCGTTGACGAAATTAATGACGCTGAACTGTTCGTGTTTAAAGTGATTTCGCGATGAGACCGATAACCGCTTAAGTGTTCTCAATCCGTTTTGCAGTGATTCCGGGGTAATCCGATTGAAGTCACGTGTATCGAATCGGCAGGATAGTGAAAGTTTTCGTTTTCAGATAGTGCTACCAGCTAAACACCCGGTTATCCGCAGCTTGATTTTCGAAGCGCATACCGCGAATTGTCACGTAGGCACGCAAGGACTGTTAAGTATGCTCCGGGAAAAATATTGGATCATGGGAGGTAGACGTGCCATAAAAGCAGTAATAAGTAAGTGCGTTACGTGCAAAAGACATGATGCCAAACCATATGCAGCTGACACACCACCTCTGCCCTTCAATCGGGTACGCGATGCTGTGCCATTCGAAGTTATCGGGATAGATTTCGCCGGCCCGCTGTATTTGAGAACTAGAGAGAAGGCTTGGGTGTGTTAGTTTACTTGTGCCGTGTACCGAGCAGTGCACCTTGAACTTACTACTTCCTTGTCTACTCCGAGCTTCCTTCAAGCGTTGCGTAAATTTGTAGCGAGACGCGGACGACCGAGGACTATATACAGTGACCGAGGCACTAATTTTGTCTGTACGGAGAACGCGTTCGCAAAGTTGGACTGGTCAAAGATAATGGAAGAGATCTGTGTGCAACGTATATCGTGGCGGTTCAACCCACCTACGGCCGCATGGTGGGGCGGTTTTTGGGAGCGTTTGGTTGGTGTGTTAAAGGGGTTGCTTCGCAAAGTACTCGGACGTGCTTCGCTCAATTATGAAGATCTTTTGACGCTTCTTTGCGATTGTGAGGCGACGATGAATGCTAGACTCCTCACCTACGTGTCAGGTTCTTACGGGACCAACCGGAGATCGGGATACCGGACTGTGATGCCGTGGATCAAGCGTCTCTCTGCCGCAGAATGAAATACAAGCAGACCCTACGGGAGACTTTGCGGCGCCGATTACGGAACGAATACTTAGGACAGTTGAAATCATTTAACTGCAGAAAGCGGTCTAAACAACTAGTTTTGGGAGAGATCGTCCTTATAGGGAACGACAACGACAAACGTATAGACTGGCCACTTGGTCGTGTGACTGAGCTACTTCCAGGTCCAGATGGGCAGGTGCGCCTGGTGCGAGTTGACACTGCCCGCGGACAGCTGCTGAGACCGATCCAGAGGCTTTACTCCTAGAGTGCATCAGCTCTCTGCCAATACAAGATGAGCGACTTCAAGAAAAGGACAATTCGGAAGATGTTAGTGCGGGAGTTGCGGGAGTGTCTGATGTTCTGAGTGACATTAAAAGCAGAGCAATCGATTCGGAAGATGTTAGAGCGGGAGTTGCGGGAGTGTCTGATGTCCTGAGTGACATTAAAAGCAGAGCAATCGTTTCGAAAGAAAAGTTAACACGTAGTGGACGTGTATCTAGGTTACCTATTCAGTTTCGTTAGTAGTTGGTAGTGGTACCTATTTACCCATTTTGCATTTTTGTATTACCCAAGTGTAGAAATAGTGACTATTTGTAAAGCCATATCTGGTTTCCTTTTATTTGTGAGTAATTTTTAATGTTTCAAAATTACTCAGGTGGGAGTATGTCGGAAACCACTGGCTGACGAGTTGGTTGCACAACGTGGCAACAGCGCGTCTGGTTTAGGACCAGAACAGTTAGTTAGTTATAAGAGAGAGCTGTTGACCAAGAGGTGTGACGCGAGCTGTTCAGTGCAGCGCGTGTTGTCTTGTTTTTTGTATGCAATCGTTTACTGTACTCACCCGCGTGGGAATTAAATACATTAAAATCGTGTGTGTGTTTGATTTCTAATCCGAGCCGTCTACCACTTTACAACGGGTAGTTGTATTGTGCTGAACACAACACTAGGCTTATTCTCATATTGAGATATAGCTCGTTCTTCAAAGTCTTTCATGTAGATGTTACTGACTACTGAAGATAGTGGAGATCCCATGGCCACTCCGAACTCTTGTTGGTAGAACTGCTCTTCTGCTTGGAAGTATGTGGCCTTAATGCAGATCGTTAACAGCTCTATTATTGTATCTACCTGTAGATCTGTGCGTTCGGCAAGTGTGTCATCCAATTCCAGCCTGTTTCTGATGATTGCTAGTGCGTCATCTGTCGGCACATTTGTGAAGAGGCTTACTATGTCAAAGCTCACCATCATGGCATTCGGAGCTATGTGAGTTTGTTTGATTTTGTCTACAAAGTGTTCAGTATTTTACACGGTAGATGTTGTTTTGGCCGCTAGTGGGGATATTATTGTTAACAGGAATTTTGATAGAGGATGGCATGGTGAATTTATGGAACTAACTATCGGTCTTAGGGGTATTCCCTCTTTGTGTATCTTGGGTAGCCCGTATAGGTGAGGTGGTTTGCTGCAATGCGGAGTAAGTTTTATTCTCTGGAAGTTTGAGAACTCCTCTTTGTGTTTATACAACGTCTGGTATATTTTCCGTTCGACCTTCGGTGTTGGGTCTGTGGGAAGTTTCTTGTATTCCCCCGCGTTGATCAGGTCTTGGATTTTCTCTGAGTAGGTGTTTGAATCCATGATCACTGTTGCATTGCCTTTTAACTTTAACTTGTAACTTTTTACTTCTGTGTGTATGCACGATTCATCAGCATGTAGTAATTTGTTTTTGTTAGAATAAAACGTAAAAACTAGTGGGACTGTAATAAAGAGCACAATGTACTTACCTACGTTGGAGTTTATTTGAGTAAGAATGGGTTTTGTGTTACTGGATTATTACGAATATATTTTTATTATCACATATAATCTCATAAGAGCATTAATTCTTTCCGGAAATTTTTTGGAGTGCGTTCCAACAACGTCGTATTAATTTGCCCGAGCGGGACGCGAGGGCAAATTAGAACGTTTTTGGAATGCACGAAAAATATATTCCGGATATGAATTAATGCTCGAATGTAGATTTGGTAAGAAAATCGTAACGACACAAACCCTAAAAAGAAGTAATGTCTACCAAAACATTTCCAAGAAATTTTGTTGTTTTCTTGGTTACGGCTCGTGAACTAATTTTTCTATTGGCCATTAATGCGTGTCGTGCGATTTTCAGTAGAAATATAACAAATGCTTGAAAAATTTCCGGAAATATTTGGAAATATGTTCTGCAGCTATTTTTTCAATAAGTGCATGAGTGCATGCCAACTGAAAAAATCCCGACTCCGAAGGAGGAGGGATTTTTTCTTGGAGGCATGCACGAATGCTTTTGTTGAAAAAAAAATAGCTGCATAACATATTTCCAAATAGTATTTCTGTAGGAAAATTTTTTAAGCACGCATTATAGTTTGATAGAGAATATCACGAATGAAAATCACAGTAAAGAAAATATTTTTATTAAAAAAATTACGAAACTAATATCTAAGTACTAATAGTTTACGGCTTTTTTTGTGATGACTGTGACATAAGTGGAAATTTTTCGGTAAATTTACGATTATTAGTTTTCGCCGTTACCATGGAAAATTTCCAACTAAATTTGCATAAAAGATATTCTCGATTAAATAAACTGTCACATTGTAAAGCAGTGTTTTTCATTTTGTCTAGTTCTCTAAACATTTATTTTTTTAATAAACATAAATTTTGTTAACTTCTTTATAGAGGAAGCATTAAAAATCTGCAAAATTTTATTGTAGTGTACCTAATTGTAAATGCCGATGTAAACGCTGTCATTTGATATATTTGATATAGGTATTTGACTCTGTATCCCAAATCCGGGGCAAGTTGAGCATTGTACCGCCAGATGCCAGCGCAATAAGCACCAGCCTCTACACCGCATGGTAAAACGAGGTTACAGATTATACATACATAAGTACATACATTTGACTAGCGCAAAAGAATCCTTAAAAGAGTTATTTTAGTTTAAAAAACAGTAAGCAGCTTTTACCGTTCCATTTTGATTTCTAACCGTCAAATTAAAATTGTAATTGACCAGTATATGTCAGTTACGTCATATTTGAAATAATAATTTAATAAATCCTGAAAATGAAGCTTGTAGTTCAAAAGTTATTGTCGCATAGGAGCAAGCCACTATGTTGCAACAATGTTAAATATTTTTCCTGAAAGCAGTAAAGACACCATTAGCAAAGATTAAATAAAAAGATAAAAAAACATATAACGATATAACATGCTCTTTGGTGGTATGGCCATGCTGCATGTGTCTTTTGCTTATATTTCTTGTTACTTTTATAGAGTAGGTGCTTTGCACGCGAGTAGACCAATAAGACAAGGAGTGATTTAATATGGCGACGTTTGCGTTACGAGGTTAGGAACTTAGTATGAACTGTTTTGTGGTATGAACATTGTTTTAATCTACCTAGTTGTTGATATTAGCTATTTGCGAAAATTACAACGTAATACGTTTAATATTTAGCAATCGTTGGTCAGATAATGTATGTGTACAGAAATTTAAGTAAAAAAATTCAGAATGTACCTGTCCTGTATCTGTAACAACCTAAAATGTGCTAAAGTGTTTATTGGTGTGTTTCGAGTGGCACATCTGGTAGATTCGATACAATTATCAAACCCTACAGGCCAGGGTACTAACCGCTTGTATTTTTGACAGTGTTTGGTATGTACTGTTAACCGCATTTGTAAATGTCGATATTTCAGTAAGCAACTGATTAAAAGCATTTGTGATATGTATATCTTCTTCTTTCAGATTCACATTAAAACTTCAAGTGCAGCATTTGACCCAGTAGCCACGAGGTGTCTTGGCTAATTCTACAGATTTACATCGCAAACTTCAGGTAAGCGTATAAATAGTTGTCACTTATAATACCATGAGTAGTCAAAGTTATGTCGACTATTTTTGCGGTGGTATCACAAGTGTCCATTGCACTTCGGTACGATTAGGACGAGTGCGCTAGTACTGATACCACCGCAAAAATAATCTACTTAACTTTGACTAAGAATGGTATTCGAGGGACTATTCAATGAACCAAACTAGTTTTTCAAATTGGTTTTCAATAAATCTAGCAATAAGCTACGCAATTTCTATAGTAACAGAAAACTAAAATTGATTTTTCCTAATAAAAACTACATTTAATTAAAATAGTCACTCGAATACCTTTTAGGAAGATATATCCGCTGATTTTTTTTTTATTGGTCACGAAACGTCAAATTCTGGATTTTCATTGGTCAGTTTTTGACAGATGACAGGTGAATTGAATAGTCACTAGAATATGGTAAAAGTGTTAATCGTCATAAAACACTTCACTCACTCAAAAATATAGCAGAAATGTGCATCAGTCCGTACATTAATCTTTTTTTAATGTTTTAAGGCGTTTCGGGTTCTTTGCTTTTAATGCCTCTTATTTATCCAATCCTATCAATGAGATTCAACAAATTTTTTTACAGCTAACTATATTGCCATTTTGGAGCTAACGATAAATTGCATAAGAATCTTATAAACTTCAAAACTGTTACTGGATAACAGGGTGATAATATCGATTGGTAGAAGGGTTTCACTACCTAACTGTTTGTTGTAAAATAAAACATAACATACCAAATGTTCAATGGAACAAACACTGGAAAAATTACATAGCCTTGCACCCAACACAGTAGGGATACATACATCCAACAATTAATGGTAATCCATATTGGAATGGTAAAATTGTGTCTAGACACTCCTACACTACAATATTTAGTATCAAGTTAGGTCATGGAACTTATTCAGCCCATCTTCATCGAATGAATATGATAAACAATCCCTACTGCAGCTGCAATCAAGTAGTAGCAGATTTAAATCATCTAATATTATATATCAAATGCTTTAGCTTTAGGAAATAACTCGAGGCTGTACCAACCACGGCATTTAGTTCTGTTTTAACCTTGATTTATTTTAGTATTTTGTCCTTCATGATCATGAATTGCAGCAAGCTTGCACTGTCCCTTTGTTTTATTTTTCTGACTGCTGTCCTATTTGTACTTTGCCTTTCACTGTATTAATCGTGCTTCTTATTATTATTTGAATAAGTTGTCTTGGCACCTCTAACTCGGCTAGAGTACTGCATAGTACTTGTCTGTCAATGAAGGGTATGTACAGCTCTTTCCTTCTTGTATTGTGTTTTGTATTTAAATATTTTCGTTCGTTTGTCTTCTTGGTGTAAAAGTCGTTCGCTCATCCTCTAGCTTGGGTTCTACGTAAGCTCTTAATCTTTTCTCTAGGATTCTTGTAAATAATTTATGGGTAGTTTAGGCTAGGCAGATAGCTCTGTAATTCTCGCATTTTGAGATTTCTCATTTTTGTGTATTGGAATGATTAAATTGGTTTCCCAGTCTTTAGGGATTCGTTCCTGTTTCCAAACTTCTTTAAATATTTCCCATAGCCATTCCTTTCCGTCATCTCCTAACCATATAATCATTTCGGGGGCTATCTCATCTTCTCCACTTGCTTTCCCAGTTTTCAATTGTTGAATTGCTTCCTGTAGTTCTTCTTCTGTTATTTCTTGGATTTCTGTTGTGTCTTCTTTCTCTTCCCTTATTTTGCTTCCAAATTTTGCAGCGTAGAAGTCTTAGGTTTCCAAAATTTCCTTTGTTTCCACTTTGAGTTCATTATGTTTATTTCTTATTGCTTTTATTTCTTTGCGATTTGATCCTCTTACCCTTTTTACTGTTGTCCAGAATTTCTTTGTATCTACTTTGTAATTGTCGTTGATTTCTTGTCCAAACTCTCCCCAGCTTTTTTTTTGTTTCTTTAATTGCTCTCTTTGTTTCTTTTTTCTACGTAATTTTGCTTGTTTCTTATCCTTTACTAACTTTTTTAATAATCCGTTCCACCATTTTGTTCTCTTTCAGTGTTTGCTGAATTTTCTTCTCCCACATATTTCTTCTGCCGCTTTTAAAATTGTTTCCTTAAATGTTGTCCATTTTGTCTGTAGGTTCTCTTCATGTCCCTCATTTTGTTGTGTGTTAAATAGAATGTTTGTCTTATCTTGGTACTTCCTCTGGTATTGTTAGTTTGTATGTTGCTATCCTACTTTAGGTTATTTATTTCGTTTTGTTTATTCTAGCTCAAAGTTGTGCTACAATCAGTCTGTGATTTGTGCTTATTTCTGCTTCTTTCATTTCTATATTTTGTATTAGGTACCTCATTGAGGCTTCGTGTATGCACTATGTAGTCTATTAGGCTTTTTGCATTTCTTCTTACCTCCACATCATGTTACCTATTATTAGGTTGTTATTTTGGCAGAATTAAGTCATTTTTGTGCCATTTCTATTTAATAAGTTGCTCTCCTTGCTTTCCCATACATCCCATTTCTTTGTTCTGGTCCTTTCCTACTCCTGCATTCCAGTCTCCCATTATGATGAATGTTTCAGTTTCCTCTCTTGTTTCGTCCAATACTTCCTGGAGTGTCCTATAGAATTCTACAACTTCTTCCGGTAATGTATCTTCTACTGGTCTGTAGATTTGTATTGTGTTAATTATTTGTCCTAAATTCATTGATATCGACATAATTCTTGAGTTGACTGCTCCAAATTTTAATACTTGTTTGTGAATACTATCATCTGTGATCTGTCACTATTATTCCTACTCTCCGCTTCAGTGCTTTTTTAATTCACAATAGGCATGTGTTCTGATACTTAAATAATTAAATTTATTTTTATGTTGGTTGTGAAAGATGTGTTAAGGCGTTAAAGATCCCACCGTACCAGTTTTGTATGTAATGTGCATAGACAATGTTGTGGAAGTTTTTAACTGAGAAAGACTCAAAAACTAGGAACATTAGCAATTTACAATTCTTTCCAGACATTAACCAATGAGCACACAACAAGATTGGAAAACCACAGTATAACTACAATTGTTTTACTGAAATTCAGTCAGTATTAGAACATTATATAACACAGGTGGTTATGTTCACTTTTGTACTACCCTAGAAAATCTGTGTCTTCCTTGTTTTTTTTCTAATTGATTTCTAATTTTGGGCAATTGTACTACCCTTTAAAGCGAATGTTTTTATAATTTTTAGATAATTTTACTGCAAAGCAAACATTTAAATATTATAGTATTTTGGCTTGTTTCTCATTACATTCCATTTATCTTCAAGACTCTCCAGTTGTATCAGGCTAGTTTTTAGGCCAATTTACCTATGATGAATTTATTCATCTCTTCTTTTATTTTCCTAGGATTGATCAACTCCGTGGCATACCCGTGTATCACTATGTTCCTATAGTCTGTTTTTGTGCTTTATGATTCAGAGCAGGCCTTGCACTTATATTATTTTAGCAGTGTACAACAGTTTAGTTACAAAATATACCTAACGTCAAAATCAAGGTCCCCGGGATTGTCAAGTTGACACTTCGGTAAAGCTTAATAAAATTCCACAAAAAAGCAGTATTAATAGTAAATCTAAAGAGGCTATAAAACGCTTCTCTACTAATATAAAAGATATCAATGGTAACTTAAGTAAAACAGCCATCATTGGAAGAGTTGGTCAGATCTTTGATGTACCTAAGTATTAACAATTAAACAGATATAAAATGTCTAAGAATTTCTTATAATGCTCGATTTTAAATACAACTGTGTTTAATATTCTATATGAAGCAAAATCACAACTCCAGCAACAACCGAATGACAACATGAAAAAGGGAAAGAAATTTCTAACTTGGGAGGACTATAGTTTCAGGGACGATATTAAGAAGAAAATTTGGGATTTTTTTACTTTGAATAATTTATTGCGATGTGCAAGAGAGGAACTAAATTATACTGGGAGTCGTTCAAAATTACACTACACATTAAAAAATATGGGATATAAATACAAAATTGTGAATGGAAGAAAACTTTTGTGTGAGAAAAATCATGTAATTTCGGCAAAGATTGCTTTTTTAAAGAAATATTTACAATTTCGAAATTCTAGTGAAAATATGTATGTTCCTGTTTTTTGATGAAACTTGGATATTTCACAATAGAAACGGTGTGCATAGGTGGACCCACGACACAGACTTGAAAAGTAATCGATTTAAAGTTAAGGCAGAGGGAAACAGATATACTATTTTGCATGCAGGTAACACATCAGGATTTTTACCAGGGTGTGACTTACTGTTGGACTCGGCCAATAATGACAGGTAATATAATTGTATGAACGGTGACATTTTTAGACAATGTTGAAAAACAGTTAATCCCTGTTATATGTTTAGCATAAATAATTAATTCTACAACACCTGCAAACAAAAATCATCAGCAAGTTGTTAATGATAAATTTTTACATTAGAACATATAAGATAAATCAATGTCTAGAAATGTTATGACGTTTCTGTATAGTTAGATAAGAACCACGTTTAAATAAACATTTTTAAAATAAATCAATACCTTATTTAATGTCAATGGTTCAGTAATTTTAGTATTCATTATGTATAATAGTGCTATAAGTTAACACATTGTGAGTTGTAATAAGTTTTTGACATTACTAATATCTTTTCTTTCTAACCAACTACCCACACTGTTACAAAAATGCAAAAGCAAAGCCTGCTCTGAATCATAAAGCAAAAAAACAGACTATACGTTTCTTCTCTCTTTCTAAATGTTCCATTTTATTGTTTGTATCTTGAAGCTTCTCTTTTATTTCTATAAAATCCCCTTTTGTATTACTACTTTTTTGTTTTAGCTTCTCATTTTCTTTCTTTAGTTCGCATATTTTCTGGTTGTATTTAAGCCGTTCCAATCTTATCTGTCCTACGTCTAAGGTTAACTGTTGCAGCATCTCTAAAATTTTATCCATTTTTCCTCTTTATGTTGTTGCTTTTTAACTGGGCTTCTATTTATCTTTCTACTTTTATTAAAAATATCTGCTTCGTCTTCACTATCCTTCCCTGGCAGTCTTTTCCTTTTCTCACTATCTGTTGGCTCACTATCCGTAGCCTGTATTTTGTGTCTGAATATGCTTTCTCTGTGTATATTTGATTTTCTTTACTGCAAAGCCTCTATGCATGCACGTTACCAGTTCGTATTTAGTAGTATTGGGTGTTGCCTATGCAAACATTTTTAGGTGCAGACCCTCCCTTGACTAATATTTCTTATATTATCCACTAAATATAAGGTTATTAAATGCAACCGCTATATCTGGTCTGACCTGTTTCTCGATTTTTATCACAATATTTCTCTTACTACGAAAAACAGATTTTCTCAATTTCTTCAATCTTGGCCTTTAAAATTTATCACCTTAGTCTTTGAAATAGAGATTTCTAAATTATATATGTTTCATGTTTTGTATATTTTATGTATTGCTCACAATTATCATTCCAAATAGTTAAAATACTAATTTTTTTGTAATATACAATCATACTATGTTATGTACTTCATACTTGATGGAATGTACTGATTCTAATAAAGTAATGACCTATACTATATCACTTATGTAATAGTACGACACATGTAATCAAAATTACGCGCCGACTTGACGACTTTGGTCCGCTCTGCAAGTTGTAATTTCAGTCGCATTTCAATTTAAAATGGGTCAAATTGCAGGTATTTTCAAGCTCTACATGTTTTATAAAGGTTACTTTTTTGATAAATAGTAAGAAAAACGAAACACAAAAAAGCGCGAAAAAAATGTCAACCCCTTTACGCTATCCTTTCGCATTCGATATCTTGACTAATATCGTTTGTACGTGAAAAAGTAATTGAACAGAAATTGTAGAGCACAAAAAATTGAAATAAAAGGTTTACTTTACTTTCATTTACCGTTAACGGGAACCGAGTTATCGCAAAAATATCAAACACACCTTTTTTTAAGATGACAGAAATAGCACATAGGAAATCTTAGTCGACAACTTGAAGCTTTCCTGGACCCACCCAACACCCCAAAAAAGGAATTTCAATTTTCGGTTCACTTTCAAGCAAAAATGACATAGTGACTGCACTACAAGGGCTAGTATAATAAATAATTATCAATTAAATCTGCAAACCCCTGTAAAAGGTAAATTCTTCGTGGACTTTTAACATTTGATTTCTCCAATCTAATCCACCACATTTTCTTGCTACATCTGTTGGTGTGTCTTCATCAGGAACCCCTTCCTATAGTAACAGTTCGTTCCATTGTCATAATTCATTGCAGTATGAGGAAATGCTGTAAGAATTTCAGATGTTGTGTAGGTGTAGTTTCATCTTTTGTTTTGTTTTCTTCATAGTACTTGTGACTGGACATTTCTGAGAGATACTTCAAATCATCCTCTTCTAGCAATACTGGGCTCTCTGTTGTACTTTTGTATAAATTTTCCTAGTATCTCTACAGATTGGTGATAAATAATGTGAACGTAGACCGTCAAATGAGTTAGAATACAGTTTATGGGCTTTGTATGTGTTAGACAGAAATATATATACCTATATGATTTAAAATCTAGTATTCTAGGATTCAGTGTTTTCTAAAAACAAAATACCTTGATTCTGCGGATACTAGATGTCAATCGCATATTAGTCTATTTTTGTCTAACGCATATAAAGCACATAAGCTGTATTCTAGCACATTTTATTACTTATATGTTGTTCATCATCTTTTTGGGTCAGGTGAGGCTATGACCATCTAGTAATTTTGTTGGCAGTACCTCTGTGGCAACTACACTCCCTAATGGAAATTGACACTTTTTGTGTTAGGTTAGCTTGTTTTCAGTTTAACTTTATATTTTCTGAATAGGTACATTGTTGCCAGATCTGTGCTTAAATTAAGGATGAAAAATTGAAATGCTTTGACAATTGATGACGGAAACTGAAATGAGAAATAATGCATAAGAAAAGCATTCAATATTAATGTTTATTGCAATTTAGATAACAAATGTGTACATGATATGAATATGCTACTTTATTTTACATAATTGCTTGCTTGCTGGTGTGGAAGGATAAAGACGTCACAAACTGATGCCAAATAAATTTAGTAGTGCAATTGAGCAATGTTGGTCGTATAGAAATTAACATGTGAAAAATGTAAATATCTTGACAAATGGATGGCTTGCTGATTTTACTTCATGTTGATTTTCATATCTGGCACATAACATTTCAACAGTAAAATAGTAATAAGTAGGTAGGTAGTAAATTATTATACATTACGCGGGATTGTTTTTCCTTTCCAAAATTTCTCTATTTCTCTAATCTCCACATCAACTCGTGTTCTTTTAAATATGGTCTGTTGATTTTAAATTGAAGTAGCATCGTTTAATGGAAATTTTTTGTTGTAACAAAATTATTTTGGGCATTTTGACTTTTCCTTTGATGAAAATTAAAATTATTTTGACACACTTGATAAATCATTTATTTTCTTACGAATATTAAAATAATAAATCTGGCAATGTGGCCAGAAAATGTCGAACAGACACTGAAAGAAAAAAAAGTTGCATCCACTACGTCACCGAATCAGTTAGTCCAACCTGAAAAGAAAAAATCATAGCCAACACTGTCCCAAAAAGGTCGTGAACCCCCACCAATCTGTATAGGTGACTCATTCAAGTTGTCTCTTTTTCTAACTATTCTTCTTTACTGATCTTACGTTCAGGTAAGTTATTAGTATTGTCGAAATATTTTAAATCTGTGTGCACTTTCGTGGAATTAAAATTTTTTAATGCAATAAATTTGATTCTAAAGCTTTGCAAATTCCTTTAAAATTACAATTTTGAAACCAAATGTGTATAGCATTCTACGCCTCCATTACATTACCGGTAGAATTTGAATCTTCCTTGCCATTACCCTCTGACTATGATTCGGATTCTCCCAATGAAATAATAAAAGATGAAATATTTCGAATTTTTTACTTTATGTGCTTGTTGTAGTAAGACTTACAGTGTCCCCATACCATTTGAAATGGGTTACATTGGCAATGATATGGGGCAGTCTAAGTACTTCATGGCCATGCTCTTTCAATATTTCGTCAATTACATACCGTTTTTTGGGGTCATTTCGAAAAGGTTCGTTTTTGTAATTTTGCCTTCAATTTTGACGTCATGATTAATCAGCCATTCCCGCATTTCACCTACTTTAAAAGAAAATGTGGGCGGTTTGTCTACCTGCATCGAATGATATGATGCATTATCCATAACCACTACACATATTCCCGGTAACTTGGCTAGAGCATGAACTAGCTGATCAATCGCCAAATTTTAGAAGATTTTGCTATTCATAATTTTATAGAAGTTGCGGTCGTTGTTCGTTGCATTCTGTAAACCAAAACCAGACCCTGCATCCAAAACTAAATCTTTTCCCCTCATTTTTAATTTTGGCTGGGTTACTTTTCAAATCAGTTTCGTGTAGTCAACAACAAACACTATTGCATTCTGATATATCCATGTCTCATCAAGGTACACGAACGTCACATCGCCTGAATTTTGAAGTTATATAAATGTCTTAATAGTACTTTATGTAACTAGTCGTCAAAGCAAGGCTTTAGGGGACGAGTCCGTAATATGAAGATGAGTCCTCAAAAGCCATTTGAGGACGTGTTGCATACAACGTTTTTTTGTATTAGCGCTCCATTAATATGAAGTTTCAATTACCATTAACGCGGCATTATATTAGGAGGCCGCGCGAAAATGTATTTTTCGCTCCCCAAACTGGTTACTTTGGAAACTGTCTAGGATCCTCAAAATGGCCATTTAGAGGCCTTGTACTTAAAGTCGTCATGGCAACATTTTAGCGGACTCAAACATTAGTTGCCATGACGACTTTAAGTACAAGGCCTCTAAATGGCCATTTTGAGGATCCTAGACAGTTTCCAAAGTAACCAGTTTGGGGAGCGAATACAAAAAAAAAATTAAATTTGGCTGCAACTGCATGTGATCGTTTACATAAAAAGTTGCTTCTATTTACGTGTTTGTATTTGTAACCCATTGATTTTAAAATTTTGTACGCCCACCCTAATATTCCAAATGTTCTTTAGCGTATATCAGTAGATTATTCAAAATATTCATTTTTACTTCCTTTTACGATAAAGGAAGTATTGGATTCACCCCAAAAATTCTAAATTGAGTTTTCAACAGATCTTCACGTTTTAGAGTCCCCTGATTCCAAAATAGTAATTTTTGTATAAGTGCGCGAAATGAGTGTTTTTTATGGCGCGTGAGAATGTCAGTGCAGAAAAGTCATTCAAACGCGCCATAAAAACACGAATTTTGCCACGAAATACAAACAACGTTTTTTCTACAGCCGTCAAAAAAAGAATAAAAGATTCTCTGCAACAAAATCATACGTATATAGCAAATAAGTAGAGTAATATTATTATGTACGTAACGTTTTATATGTGTTGTAACTAAGGAAATGGTGTTCCAAAACCGTTTTTTCATTGCTAGCCGTGAAGAATAGTTATTTTTTCACGTGTTAAAAAAAGTTAAACTTCCCGTATCTATAGCGATGTATAAGGGAGCTTTCACACCAAAGTAGCATGCGACTTGCGACTTGCTGCCTAAAGCAGGAAACACGTCGCAACTTGCGTGTTCCATGTTTACTTTCATACCAAAGTCGCACAGTGCGACTCCATTTATCATTAGTCCTCTGTTGCTAATAATAAAACAATTCTTAGATGTCGTCGGAAGAAGACAATATTGTGTTAATTGCTGCTGTGATTGCAAGGAGGAAAAAAAAGAAGGAAGGGTTGGATTCACCCGTACTTACGAGATAATGCTGATACACATATCACGTTTATTGTATCCCAGCAGTTACAAGTACATCCTCAGAAGTTCCAAAACTCAGCCACCAAAGCAAGTCAAACAGCGTTTGCGCGGCTTGGAAACACGTCGCAAAGTGTCAAAATTATACGACATGCTTTATAATCGAGTCGCACGTCGCATGTTGCCACGTTTCATTTTTGCAACGCGACTCTGGTGTGAAACCACCCATATATTTGAGCAGGTTTTAAAATAAGTGGCATGCTTCCTGCTTTCTGGCAGCAAGTCGCACGTCGCATGCTACTTTGGTGTGAAAGCTCCCTTTATGTCACGTTTTTTTTTACGGCTGTAGAAAAATAGTAGATTATGTTATTAGGAGTAAAAGTGATACTTTATGTGGCGAAGCTGAAGTTTATTTAGCCGAACGTTAGTGAGGCAAATAATTCAGCTAAACCACATAAAGTCACTTTTACTCCGAATAACATATACTATTTTATCCGCAAACATATTCAGGTAAATTTCAGGCGAGCACTGTACCCCTGCGCCAACCTCTGTTGTTCAGATAACGCGCAACTGTAATGATATATGAACATACTGAATCACCCGTGCTAATAGCACACGGCCACAGTAGCTGTCACACCATAACCCACGGCGACAGATGCTCCGATCCGCTGCTTAAAGGTTTATTTAAATTAAAACTTTTTCGTACTTTTTTGAAAATAAAAACCGGCCTACGAACTAATTCTAAAAATTAGCAAAATTTTAAGCCATCATACAATTTAATCGGTCCAGTATCTTCGGAGGAGATAGCGAACAAACATAGAAAGAAAGAAAGAGAGCAACCATTTTGTGTGCTTAGGCAGATAAAGTACGCAAAAGTCGCTATTTTGTCTGCTATAAAGGCAGATAAAGTGACACTTTTACCTTGTCAATAAAGACAAATAAGTTGTCACTTTTGTGACGTTTGCGGATAAACATATTTTTTATTATACCTGCATCAGAATCGCCATTTAAAGCACGCCTGGGCGTGCGAATACAGGCGATTAAAGCTCGCCGAGCTTTAAAGGTTGTCAAGGAAACGACTGAATGCAACAACGGACATGGACGCGACAAAAACCAAAATAATTCTCGTAACTATAGTAGCAATATTATTATGCCCTCTCGATTTATCAGTACAAAAATTATTTCTAAGTTTTTAGTGCGTAATTTATTTCCAGTATTGGAGGTATAATAAAAAATAGCGTAAAGTATTCGTGGATAACTGGTCTTTAAAACACTTGCTCTATTTTGAGCACTCCGGCTACGCCGTCGTGCTCGAAAACTTGCGCGTGTTTTAAAGACCTTGTTATCCACTCATACTTTAATATACTATTTTGAATTGTATTGCCAAATTTGTAGTTACAGATATTCACAAAACCAATAATTTTGTTGTTTCTTGGCTTTAGGACATCTGCCAGATGATTTTTCTTAACATTCTTTCACTAATAATTTTGAAAAAGCCCACTCTATATGTTCAGAGGTCTGCAAGTATAGATAAATATTAATATTGGGTATTTATCTGAATATGAAAATCATTACCTCAAAAATTAAGTGCACTTGCCGTACTACTGCGCCGACCGGCATGTTGGAACTATTTTTCTGAATCATATCCAATGTTTGTTTTACATGAAGCTTCATTTTGCAATGCATTATTTTTGGCATTTTTATATTAATTACCAAATGACAGGTGAAACAAGAAAGTAACTCAAACTTCAAAAAGTCCTATTAAAATAACTAGACCACTTGACAACACTGTTTCAGTACTCATTTTGACAGTTTGTCATTTTGAGGTTATATTAGGTTTTTACATGCTAACAATCATTGCAGCCAACCCTACAATCCACGAATCACAGCCTGAAAATAAGGTGTGAATAGATAAAGTCTACACATTACCCTTTTTCTATAACGTCAAAAATATCAAAACAGTGTTTAAAACATATGTGTTATATTACAGTGAAATTTAAAAAGATCATTTAGATCACAGGTAGTAGACTTCCGAAAGAATTTGACATATACCTAACCTTTAATGTAAGGGATGCTTTAAATAGCATATTATTCAAACCAAGACCTATGTAATCTGACGTTTCTCATCTTCGAAGAAGTCCCTAACGCTTAAAATAAGATGTTAGGCTTGCTCGCTTGCTTTTTATTTTACTGTCATTTTGGACAAATGTCACAGTGACTGTATTATAAAACAAGCCATACTTAAAGCAGATCTGGCCAAAACCTGCAGATGTTTTGTTTCGTTCAGTTCCTTATTGCTAAATAAAGAAAGAAAATTGTTACGTCACAGAAAAAAGGTAATCTGTAGACCTTAATAAATAGCTCTATCTTTATCATAGTCATTATCAAGTATGCAACTGTCAAACTTATACTGCAAATCACAGTAGAATGCAGCAATTGTTACAAGTTACTGATGGAGCAAGGCAACACAGTTGTTTCAAAAAAATTCCACCAAATATTTTGATATGATTAAGACTTAATCTCGTGATGATTATTTATCAAGATGTAGAGTGCTTGATAAGTTTGGCAACACTACACGGAAAAATGTTCACGACAGCCCCAATTGACTTAAATATAATTTAGAAACCAATTGAGCCATAATAAACAGCACTGTGATAGGATAAATTAAAAAATTGCACAGGAAAGTGGGGCGTATAAAGGCAAAAGAATAAGTTGAAGAACAAACAAAGGAAGCGGAGAATTTAAAGTGAAATAACTAGGGGAAGAATAAACAGTATACGAGACACAGGGGAATATATAAAAAGGAAGAGAAGAAAAAAGTAAAGAAGAAGAGGCTTTTAAAAGATGCAAATTACTAACCAGATCAACAGAGAATAAATTTTAAACCCTCAGAGACGTGGAAGAACAATAAATGCAAGAAATAAAACTGTTATTAGCAACAATGTCCAAGAAAATCAGTAAGGAAATCGGGGAACTAAACAATTAAGTTAAAAAAGTGTCAGAGATAAGGGTCCTAAAGGAAAATGCTAAAAATGGAGGTGCAATGGAAAAAAGAGAAGGAACAACTAGTCAGTATGCTTAATCACTTAGCCACAGAGTCCACTATTTACACTGTATTCAGTCTTGTGGCTGGTTTGTTTCAACGCCCCATAGTTTTCTCTGTTGTGCATCTCGCATCCAGTATTATTTGTTGTACATAGCTCAATATTGGTCTTCCTCTTGCATTTACATTCGAAGCCACCACCAAACCTTCTATAATTGTGAGTAGAGGGCCCTTATGTCTCGGAGTATGTCCAATAAGTTTATCTCTTCAACTTGTAATTGTTTTCCAAGAGGTTGGTGTTTTTTCGTGCTCGATTAAGAATTTCATCATTTGTTATGTGTTCAATCCATGTCACTTTTAACATTCTTCTGAGACACCACATTTCGAAAACTTGTAGTTTGTTCATTTCTTGTTTTCCTACCGTTCAAGTTTCTTGGGAATCTTTTCCTTGCTGCTAGAGACACGGTGGTGGAGATTAATAAACTTATCTTCTTGTAGAATGCCATTTTTGCTTATTGAATTCTGCTTATAATTTCTTGTTTGCTTCTGCCATTGCTTGCAGTTTTACTGTCTAGGTAGACGAACTGTTCCACTTATTGCAGGTGTTCTCCATGTAATTGTATTATTATGTTATCAATATTGAATTTCCCACATACCATGATTTTTGTTTTTCTAGTTTTATTTTAACAACTTCTTTTATTTTAGATTGGACGGAGTGCATATCTGCAAGTTCTCTGTTTGTCAGTTGTGCCATTTTAACGTAAACAAGCTATAATAATGTAATAATAAATAATAATGAGGTAAAAATACAGCAATACAACACTTATCACCAAATGTCAAATTAAGCAAAATAAAACTACATACATTTTCCATGGCATATCAATTATTATTGTATTTTGCTCACGGATGTACTACAAAACATAATGATTTAAAACCGATTTTTCATGAAAACGGGACACAATAGGCCCATGGGATAAGAGTATCTTTTTGTTGTCAAAAACTTCAGGCTACTACATTTTGTTATCAAAATTGATAAAAACTCCCACACAAAAAAGTTGGGGCAATATTTTCCTTAGCTCCCCTCAGTTTTACCCGTCTATGTGCATTTTACATCGCCAAGAGTCACTTTATCTTTTTAAGTAGAACAAGTTTAGTAGATGTACAAAGTTTCAAATAATTATCTTTGAACGTTTCGAAAATATTAAACAAAAACCATCTTCAGCACTACACCTAACACCCTGTATCTGGAAACCCAAGGGTTTTTCGGCCTATGGTTATATAAAGTTTTATTAATATTTCCGGTGTTAGAATTCGCTATTAAAGTTTGGTAGGCTCATTTTGGGACACCCTGTATAGGGTGATTACTGTTAAACAGTATTTACGGTTCAGGATAACATAAAATAGATGAATTGTGTTTGTTCTACTGTTAATTGATTCAAAAGTACAGGCAAATCATTTAGCAGAAAATTCTGCTGGTGTTGACCATTTAAAACAGATTAAATGCAAGTAGAACTACTATTTAGTTATACTCGTACCCGGTAACAATGACATCTGGGCCATGTCTCTATCTCCTTTACTTATCAACGAGTTTCAGTGAAATTTGGTACAAGGCTATTAAACACAATTTAGGATTGACAGACAGATATAATTAAAATTGCCGATTGCCAGTTTCACTGGAAATGTCTTTAACTTTGATTTTTTAAATGGATCGTTTTCTATATTTTGTTTTTCGGAATCTATAGCTCAAATTACATACGACAGTGTTACCGAATTTGCATAGGTATTGCACAAAAATATTAAAAAAATTTATTAATGAAACATTTTTCAGTTTTAATAAAAAATAAAATAGTGCATGATGCATATCGTTAGATCGGTAATTAAATTTTCTATTTAATAGCATGATGGCTCTTGGCAGATGCCTTTTAAAAAATATACTTTCTCTCAAAAAACTTGTTTAGCATATTTTATTCGTTCATGAACAATTTCTTATTGATCTAATTGATGAAATAGCTATTATTGTGAGTTACTAGAGTCAATCAGAATAACATTTGAAAAAAGAATTTTGTGTTTATAAAAATGAAAATTTGGCTAGACTATCATATGTAATTTGAGCCGTACATTCCAAAAGTAATAAAATATTCAGGGCAATCCATTAAAAAAAATAAAGTTAATGGCATTTCTGGTGAAACCAGTAGTCAGCAACTTCAACTATATTTATTCGTCAATCAGAAATGATGTCTAGAATCCCCGTGTCAAATTTCATCCAAATCTATTCATAAACAAAAGAGATATAAGCATGGACATGGTCTCATTATCACCCGGTATATTTTGTAAGTATTTTAAATTATTAAACTCGTTTTAATTTATAGATTGGATTTCCTGGAATATTGCTGTTCTCAGTGATTCCAAACAAGAGTATTTTTCTTATGTGAAAAAGTCTGTTTTTTTAATACGATTATTTTGACTCTTACCCTCCATTCTTACATAAACTACCCCTTCCGAAACTTATACCAATTTTTTTTTCAAGATCATCAATTCAGCATGAAAAATCGCGTAGATATGCCAAATTACACCAAAGTTACATTATCCGTATTATTTCAATTATACAAATTCTGTGTTTTTCTATTACCCTTCTTAGGACTGTAGAGTCCTTAAGATGCAACTTCAGACTAATGTTCCTATGAAAAAGGTTGCTTATTTTCGGATGCATCAGGTGGTGAATTTTGTAACACCCTGTATATTAACGCGTAGATGCACACAGATTGCCTGTGAAAAGGCCCTGACTAAATTATAACTAATTAAATCTAGATTGATGGCGGCCCTTTTTTATGAGCATGAAGAACGATGTCTATCGATTTTTATACAATTCAGATAGAACTTCTTCATATCATATCTTTTTTAACGTACATCAGAACGAACGCGGTCATAAATTAAATAAGGAAGTATTATGTACCTATCCTTATTTTCTGAATTTTTTATAGATAATGTTAAGAATCTGCTTATACAAAAGTACTTTGCGTCCATAATGTCCCTGAATTGTTAAATTTCCTAATGGTTAATCGACTTTTGTTCTAGGTGTGAAGATATCCTACTTCCATTTGCTCATACATCTATAACGGAAATTGATGTTTAAACAAACATAATGGAGATTAAACAGGAAACCTTAGACAGTATGCCTGCTTCCTGTGGAACTGCATCGTGTATATCTCAGAACATAGATAAACATGAAAATTTTTATAAGTTGAATATCAAAGAAGAAACCATCGAAAGTATTAATAACATTGGTATTCCTACGGAAATAGATATTAAAGAAGAAGCCTTCGAATTAAATAATGAAGGTTATGATAACAAAGCATTTGACAAAAGTAATATGAATATTGCTATGAAGATTTGTATACAAGAAAAATCTTACTGTTGCTCTACTTGCGAATATAGAGCAGCCGAGAAAAACAATTTAATTGCACATATGAGATCACATACTGGGGAGAAACCTTATAATTGTTCTGTTTGCGATTATAAAGCTGCACAGAAATCAAATTTAGCTTCACATATTATGAGGACTCATACAGGAGAGAAACCTTATAAGTGTTCTGTTTGTGATTACAAAACGATACAAAAAAGTCACTTAATTGTACACATGAGGTCACATACTGGGGATAAACCTTATAATTGTTCTGTTTGTGATTACAAAACGACACAGAAAAATAATTTAATTAGACATATGAGGTCACATACAGGGGAGAAACCTTATAATTGTTCTGCCTGCGATTACAAAGCTACACATAAAACTAGTTTAGCTTCACATATGAAGTTTCATACAGGTGAGAAACCTTTTAAGTGTTCTGTTTGTGATTACAAAACGACAAAAAAAAGTCATTTAACTATACATATGAGGTCACATACTGGAGAGAAACCTTATAATTGTTCTGTTTGTGATTACAAAGCTACACAGAAAACTAATTTAGCTTCACATATGAAGTCTCATACAGGGGAGAAACCTTATAATTGTTCTTTTTGTGATTATAAAACGACACAGAAAAATAATTTAATTAGACATATGAGGTCACATACAGGTGAGAAACCTTATAATTGTTCTGTTTGTGATTACAAAGTGATAAATAAAAGTAATTTAGTTGAACATATGAAGTCGCATACAGAAGGGAAGGCTTCTTGAGTAATTCATACACAGTGTTTTTTCTCCTAGTGGGCTATGCTTGGGTGACATTTTTGTTAGCACTACTACGAAGTAACTAGTTGGGTTTGGTTGTTTTCTATTTGTGGTTATGATTTTTGAAGGCTTGTACTGCTGCCAATTAAATATTTGACTGTAATTTCGGAATTTTGACGTTAAAATTTCAATAATGTTAATGAAACAATTGTAAAAAAATCATATTTTTGTCATGTCACAGTTTGGCTACTTCATTTCAATTCATGCATGCAACCTCATAAAAACATTTTATAGCCTACTGGGAGGAGGAAACATTGTGAATGAATTAGAAAAATAGTTTTGCTACATCCCATTTAAGATGGTTGTTAGAGATGTTATCATATGGGAAAAATATCCCCGATAGGTCATGTTTAGTTATGTTAAACTGATTTGACAAAAATCACGTTTACTGTTTAAATTAGGTTGTAATTTTGCGGTTTGATATAGGTAAATTAATAATGTTAACAATAACTGCGATACATAAAAATAAAGATGTAAAATAATTTATTTTATTTTCAAACGTCATAAAAGTGACAACTTATATGACTTGGTTGACAAGGTAACGGTATTACTTTTATGCCTAGATATGAAAGTGATTACTTTTACGCCGGCGGAGTAAAAGTACTTAAAAACTTGATTAACTTTCGTATATTTTGAAGATGGGCCTTTTTGATTGTCGGAAACTGATGTAGACGTTAATTCTCGATATTAGTAATTTTTGAAATATATATTTACATTAGCTCGGGTGTTTGAAAATAAAATAGTGTATGTTATTCGGAGTAAAAGTGCGTCGCCCGCTAGCGCTTGTCAGACAAATGCGTCTGGTCTCGCCACACAAAGTATCACTTTTACTCCTAATAACATAATATACTATTCTAAAAAATACTAATCATCATAAAATAATAAAATTGTAGTTATTAATGTATTTATGTATTGTATATGCAGTATAATATGCAGTGTGTCACCAGATGAACCTAATTGTACATTTTAATTCATATTAAACTTAAAGCTAAGTGACAAGAGTATAAGAAGAATAATGGAAACAAAATACATTGTGGAAGTATGTAAGCATCAAAGATGGTATTGGACGGAACATTTAGGTTGGACTGGGGCCTGAGAATAACCAAATGAACGCCACGAGATGAACAAAGAAAAAGGGAGGTGGAAAGCAGAAATAACCGAAGCATCACAACAGTCATGCGTGTTGGAGACTAGAAATATTACTAAATGGAAGCACAATGCTGGTAATATCTGTAGTATGATCAAAAAGTCTTTGCATTGCTACAGAATGGAAAAGTCATCTATGAAATTATTTACTTCTATTATTTTTATGTCATTCAGATTTACTTGACAGCCGACGCCGTAAGACATAAGGCATCAGCTAAAGAAGAAGAAGAAGAAGAAGATTTACTTGACATCTTCCAAAAGTGAGTAGATTGTACAAGTCTCCAATTCTACAGCAACCATGATCCAGTGACTTGATCACACATTTTAATAGTCTGAGCCTGCGACTACAATTTTAAAACAATGTAATCTTATAATTAAGATCAGAGCAATTATACTTCAGTACTCTGACAGTTGACTCATCTAAATTGGTTGTCATCGTGCTTAAACGGTGAAAAATGTATTCCAATGCTGAAAAGGTGGATATGCTCATAATTCGGGGCAAATGTTGCAAAAATGTATGCTGCTGTTAGCTTGTACCCACAACGCTTTTCAAGTAAACAAATTCTGAGTTACTAAGATAATTGCTTCTGCATTTTAGTTATTAGTGTGTATACTGTAAAAAACAACACCGATGTCATTTTAATGTAAAATTAAAAGTAAGATGTCTGTTGCATATTTAAAAAAATTCCGGCTCAGACTTTTAAAATGGGCACCTTGTATATTGTAAATTGCAAATATATGTACTGAAATTATGTAATAAGTATCATTGTTAATAGTTAATAACAGTGTAATGGTTCTTTTGGTTCGCCCTACTATTTTACTCTTAATTTCCCGTTTAGGCTTGCTAGCTAACTCAGTCAAGTAAACCATAAGATCCTCTTACCTTCTCAGTTGTGTTAGGGAAAACTGAGATTGCAGATAAAGAGCCGATACGTCTTTCAAACTCAATCTGAAACGGAACCCACAACAAACTACCAGATTGAAAGTAAAGCGGTTTACAGAAATAATACATATATTCTGTAAGAAAAACACAAGTAAATGTGGACATAAAATCATACAACACACAAGAAATAGAATAATAGACACAAAGTTCAAGTTAGATTATTGTTCAAATAGCGCGAATGCTACCAACGCACAATCGACGAGCCGCTGGCTGGAGCTAACAGCATTAAGGTAGTTTACTATAGTCCGAATACCATACAAACTCGTGTTCAGATAACGTGCACAAAATCATTAAGCCGGCCCTGGACAATTAGCGCATTGCACAGGAATGTGCTAAGTGGTGATAAGGCAAATCGGTGATTCCCCAAGCTCGAGATTTCAGTGCGCTCTCTGGAACCTCGCAATTCTAGCAGCTTGTCAGCCGATTGATGATGTCCCCGCCCGCTGGAGACGTTCTTCGCAGGTAAACACTTCCTCTGGTTACTCAGGAAACTTTCACTTATTCTACGTGGTGCCGTGGACGTTGGCAACACACCTGGATATCCCTGACGTTCCAGGGCACAATTGGAGAAAATTTACTTTTCTCCGACGATGTTGTCCAGCTCGCTTGCTGGTTGGGCACTCAATGTTCATTTCTTGGCGTTCAGACTCCGGGATTTACCCGTTCAGGAATTTGAAGACTTCGCATAACTGCCCTGGCGCTAAAGTTACGTTGCCAGAGGCGTACTTAGTTTAATTCACTGCACACATAAAATAAAAAGCAACAGCTTCGCCCACCTTTAAAGTGACAGCTACAACTCTTACGAACTAAAGAAATGTAAACGACAATACAGCTCGCTTTCAAACTAGTAGAGATACATATATAAATGACTAAAATAAGAGAAAAGCATACGCCTAGGGTTGCTGATACAACAGTACATCATATTAAATATGCATTAGTTGTAACTCGTAAGGAAAAGTTCCGTCTATTTACGTATTCTTGGTAACAATAATTGTAAATATAAATATTAGTCGTATCATAGAATTGTACATATTATTTTTGCAATATATCGTTATTCTATAAAAATGTATTTGAAATATTCAGATGTCTCATGGCAATGTATATACTGTGATTTTCAGCAGCTATGTACTATTATAGTGAATATCCCACGATGGCCAGGAAAGCTAAAATTCTCAGATGTTTTGATAATAAAATCTGATTCTCAAATCATTTGTCATTCAAAAGCAGTGTTAAGTTCTGGTATTAACTTAAAGCCTTGTTTTTTTAGAGTTCTGTACTCAGGGCTGGAAAAAATAAATACTTCAAGAAATATATTTAAAATATAATAGTATGTATTGTATTATCTGTAACCTCTTACCTACCGGTGTAAAGGCTGGTGCTTCGTATGCTAGCATCTCATCTGGTAGTGCTCAACTTTCCCTGGTTTCAGGTTACAAAGTTGGAGCGCGCCTTTTGAACTTGCATAGCAACCATTGTGGTAGGTGTGTGTGTTGGCGATGTGTTGACCTTGTTACTCTATCTCTTAGGTCTGTGGTTCTGAGTAGAGCACAGTTAATTTGGTGCCCAACTGTGAATGGTCTCACCGAACTCGCTACTGACCGCCAAGGCTGCGGAAAAATTTCTTTCACTGTGGGAGGCAAACCAAGGACTTGCTTAGTGCAAGCCTAATGGTCTACCAACTGTGCTATTCGGCTTCGAAAATATAATAGTATATTACATAATAGTCGGGAAAGTGATGATTTACTGACACAATCAAATTAGGTAAATACAATTTTTTCAGAAAAAATACATCACTAGTAGGGTTTGGGAAGACTCACGCCCGTATGCATAGTCGTTCGCCAGCGGATCGCCGGCGACTCGCCAGAGTTTCGTTATGAATAGTATGTTGGCGGCACTGTACGTCTATGTCAAATTCGAGGTTAACAGGTTAGATTTTGTGTCAGTTTCTGTCAAAACTGACTGAAAACCTAACCTGATCACCTCGAATTTGACATAGACGTACAGTGCCGCCAACATACTATTCATAACGAGACTCCGGCGATCCGCTGGCGAACGACTATCAATACGGGTGTTAGGCTTTTCGGACCCCTTCGAGTCCGGGTAGAACTAAGTCGGATCGGTCAAGTCCGGGTCCAGGTAATTAATATTTTATGTTCAAATATATCGATATAGGTACATAGTTTTCTTTTGTTTTATCACAAATTTATTATTACAACAAACACATATTATAATCATTAACCATTAGTGATTGCGGAACGACAAAAATAGGGAACAAAACCATAAAGAGAACAGGGTGGTGGACAACAGAGATACAAAAAGTCATTAAAGAGAAGATCTATGGAAAAAAATATATTAGCACAAAAATACAAACAGATTATGAGAAATACAAGGAGAAAAGAACTCAAGTTAAAAACACAGTAAAAGAAGCAAAACAGGAGTCATGGAGAGATCATCAGAAACTATTCTATGGGACACTGAAACAACTAACACAGAAAAAAGGGTCTAGTATGAAAAATATTAAAGACAAAGTTGAAAATATAATAACTGAAGAGGACAAAATAGTGGAGAGGTGGAAAGAGCATTTCAAGGAAATAACAGAAGTTAAAGATTCAAAGGAACAGATAAAAGAGAAAGTGAAGCAGCAGAAATGATGATCACTGAAGAAGAGGTCACTCAAGCTATAAAGAAATTAAAATTAGGAAAAGCAGCTGGAATTGATAAAATCACACCCGAAATGATGTACTATTTAGAGGAGTCAGGATTGAAAGAATTTACAAAGTTGATAAATAAAATAGTAAAAGAAAAGAAAGTACCCAAGAAATGGAACATAGGGACATTCTACCAATACATAAAAAAGGGATATAAGAGAATGCTCAAACTACCGAGGCATTACGCTAATGTGCATACCAGAAAGGTACTTGCCAAAATAATGGAAACAAGAATAAAAGAACAAATAGAAAACTCATTAGAAGAAACACAATATGATTTTAGAAAACGCAGAAGCACACAAGACCCAACATTTATATTAAGACAATGTATCGAGAAGTGCATAAACAAAACCAAAGAAATTAACATAGCTTTTATCGACTTTGTAACACGGCTTTTGCCTAGCTCTTACATTTTACTGTACTATTACCTTGCAATGCCCTGGGTTGCTAGCTTATTCAGTCGGTGAGATATGAGGCTCTATTAGCATCGTCAGTGCGGCTAAGGGTAAGCTACTATTGTTTGAGGTCAGTTCGTTGTCATCGAGAATATTGTACTTACACATGCAACCACTACCAGTAAGAAAAACCCAACAGTTTACATGAATACGTATAATCTGTAAGAAAACATAGACACAAAAAATACATACGAACAAATACATAAAACAGTTGTGCCCTGCGCATGGGAAAATGCCTTAACTAGATACTTAAAGTTCAGTTATTCATGCAAAGCCAAAGTCCACGAGCGCAAGGTATGAAATAATTTCGCACACCCATAAATCTAACACGAAGTTGTCGATTCTTTACGATGCGTCGATACTTGGAACCCCTGGACGCCGAGTCAGAAAATGACGTGATGACCGTGTAACGTTGTAGGTACTTCCCCGTTATCTGGGCCGCGGACCCATTGCTCACAGTTGCGCAATTATTCAGTAAAACAATTACGAACTATGTTGTAATTGTTTTCTTATTTCGTAGCTCGGTTTCAAGCAGGAACTAACCTTGTTTTTTCAATCCGTCCACCGAGGAGCCGGGAACAGCGCTGGGTGCCTTTTTGATGGCGAAATCGCAGCTTCTAGCAATGTCGAATTGGAGCACCGCGGCCTCACTTAAATGTGCTATTTCACTTGGATAGCTTGCACCTCGGGGGCCTTGAGGGCCAATGCATCTCCCGCGTTGTGGCGATTTTGGCTGTTCTTTATGCTCTAGACTAGAGCATAACGCGAGCTCTGCATATTCCCGCACATTTTCACTAGCGCGTCCGCACTCGGACACAGGTGGCACGAATTGGCCCGTTTCAACTTAGAAAAAGCTTTTGACAAAATAAGACGAGAAGATATATGGCAGAGCTTACAAAGAAATGGAATAGACAGTGAAATAACAGAAGTAATAAAAATGATGTACGATACAACCAAAAATTTAGTGAGAACAAATAACGAAGGGTCAACTAAGTTTGAAATAAGAAATGGCTTGAAGCAAGGATGCTTGCTGAGCCCTCTGTTATTCGCATTAGTAGTAAACGAAGCAATAAAGAACGCAAAACAAGAAATGATACCGATGCCATTGGGGTATTAGAAGATGCAAAAGGTTGAGATATCGGAGCTGCTATTTGCGGACGACATGGCGATATTAGCAGATACAGAAGAAAATCTACAGCATAACCTGAACAAGCTAAAAAAAGAACTGAACAAGATAAATATGAGAATGAACGTACAGAAGACAAAATCAATGATAATAGGACAAAGTAACAAAAAACATCATATCAGAATAAACGGGCAGAAGATAGAACAAGTCGAAGAATTTAAATATTTGGGAACAGTAATGAAAGAAATGGAAAGATAGAAAAAGAAATAAACGATAAAATAGCAAAAGTAGGAAGAATATACAACGGACTAAGGGCAACATTCCTGGAGAAAAAGGAAATAACAGAAGATGTAAAGATAGAAGTGGTTAAAAAGGTAATAAACCCCACATTAATATACGGTAGCGAAACTTGGACACTCACGAACAAAGATAAAAGAGTAGAATAAACGCAACAGAAATGAGTTTCATAAGGAAAATAGATAGGAAAACAAGAACAAATAGAATGGGATGGAATAGGATGGCTGGGACATTTACAAAGGATGACAGACGAAAGACTTACAATGAGAGTGTATGAAGCGCGAAAACAAGGAGTCAACAGAAGAAAAAGACCTAGGAAAACGTGGCAAGAGGAGGTGAAAAAAGTGCTGCAGGAGAGAGGAATTCAGTGGAACAAAGTTAAAATTCTAACTAAGAATAGGAAGGGATAGAAAAGGCTGATCAACTCAACTCAATACGAGGGGCACTGCTAAAGTTTGCGGAAAATGTAAAACAAAACACAAATTACGTTATGTAAATCGCTTTATTGCTTCTCAAAATATTCCCCTTTAAAATCTATACACTTTTACATTCGATGAAACCAATCTTCAAAACACTTTTTCCACTCTGAGCGAGGTACCTCCAAAACAAGTGATTTAAATGCTCGCCGCGCATTTATTTTGATTTATCCCAATAAAAATAAGTCATTGGGCTCTAAATCAAGCGAATAACGGCAATGAGTCATTAATTGGATGTTGTTACTGGTCAAAAACTCGACAATTCGTCGTGCTGTGTGAGCGCTTTCATTGTCATGATGAACAATGATTCGCCGGTTTACGTTGTTTCTTCTGATTTCAGCGATAACTTTCGGCAAACAAATTAAAGTATACCAGTCGGCATTAACTGTCCTGCGATCCTCTAATGCAACAGTTGCAACATGATCCGTTTTTCCGAAGAAACAAGCAATCATTCTTTTCGAAACGCTTCTTGAACGCACCACTTTTGTTGGTTTAGGTTCATTTTGAAACACCCATACAGTCGATTGCTGTTTAGTTGCAGGCTCATATGAATATATCCAAGATTCGTCACCTGTTACGATGTTATATACAGAATTTGAACGACCACCTTCGAATTTTTTTAGAATTTCCGTGCACCACTTGACATGTGCCTGTTTTTGTTCTTCTTTCAAATTGTGAGGGATCCAACGACTACAAAGCTGCCGAACATGCAAATGATCGTGCAAAATCGTATGTATTTGTTTCGCCGCAATGCGTAAGGATGTCTCTATTTCACTATATGTCACATGCCGACCTGATAAAATCATTTCACGCACAGCATCGATATTTTTCGCGACAACAGAGGTGCATGGAATTCTGCGTACCATTTGTAAACCGTAGTTTTGGATGGTGCTTCATCCCCAAATAACGAACTAAGTTTTCCCACATATTGCTGCGGTGTTAAACCGTATCGAAAATCATAAAAGATTTTTCACACAATTATTACTCTGTTAAATTCTGTTGAAACGAAACTGCTCGGTTTGAAATCGAACTGTCAACTGGATTATATATTAAAAACGTAAAATTTTACGAATATGACAATTGCAGAACGCTGGCAATGCAAGGAGTACTCGATTCCGCGAACTTTAGCAGTGTACCTCGTAGTCTTACACCTCACGGTAGAAACACTCGGGAATAACTAAGTAAAAGTAACCATCAATGATGAAAAGAATATACAAAAGAGAATTATTTGTCTAAAGTTTATTTGGAAGACCAAATAAGTAATGTACTCGTAATAATAATAATGGTGAGGCACTAACACCCCACGAAGGAGCTTGGCCTGCAATAGAAATAAAAGATAAGAAACTGAAAAAACATTTAACTAATACAATATAATAAAGGTCCCGGGCGGTGTAGCTTGAACAAGCGTCCACGTTCGATCAGCAGAGTTAAGCAACGCTCTCTCTGGTCAGAACTTGGATGGGAGTTCCACGGCTGCTTCTCCCGGCACCTCGTGGTACGGCTGCCACGGAAAGAAAGTTGGTCCCGGTTGTCATAATAACATCATGACAGTCGTTAGTGGGGTTGGAAGTCCCCATAAAGTGTACAGTGACTCCTATAATTGGCCTAACGGCTGTTGGCGGAGTGCGGAATAAAATAAAAATAAAATAAAGTTAATACTTAAAAATCCATTCAACGTAAGTACAATTTTATAACTAGGTACCTAATATTACAATTCTAAAAAAACATTTCAAGTAAGACTTAAAAAAGTTACTTATTTTTATTTAAAAAATAAAATGTTAAGAAGACTAATGCATTTAATGATTTATCTAATAATCGCGACCGGATTTTGGTACAGAAATTTGTGGCAACAGAAAACGTTCTTTCTGCATTTGTTGACATTGGTTTTATTGTTAACAAAGCATTATATAATTTCTCTAAATATTCGGTTCTTTGATGTTGCAAACTAAAGAAACTTCTTGTTTAAATTCGGCAAAGTTTTCCCCATAAAGCATGGGTATGGGACAGCCAGCACATTTTAATCAATTTTCAAGTTCCACCTCCATCGTAAATGCGAGAAAATTGCCATTCGAATTATTTTGTTTCATGCTAGTTGAATTTAATTCATTGCTTTCATCAAATAATGTTTTACCTAGATTAATAGCAAATGCAAGTATTTGCTTAGGTGGCATAGTTTCTTTAGTAAGGTATTTCAGTAGTTTTTCCAAATTATTATTCCTACGACAATTTAATCGAGTTTGCATTGTCATCAAGATCATCTTACTTAAATTACCATTTATTTTATTTAATTTTTGAAGCATACGATTGAGTGCTTATCGTCCAGTACAAAGGTTTGCTTTGTCTCTACTAAGAACGTCGACGGTTAATTTAATTGATTTTAAGGATTTTTTCAATTACTCTAAAATGGAATGTTTTCTACTAAACTAATATCTTTAAGGTTGACGTTTGGATTATGCTGAAATAATAAAGACAGATCGCTACATAGAAAACACTTACTATCAAGTATACGCGTCGTACGGACATAAACAAGACTTCATTTCAAAGACAAATGTTGGCTGGTTATCATAAGCTATTTTATAAACGGTAAAAGATTCGCTTGCCTTGTAATATTGTATTTAAAATATCGACGTTTTTGTAGCCATTTTCCATTTGTATTTCTGACATTCAACAGTAAAATTTACTTGTGCAAAATAGAAAACAGAAACTGTAAACCAGAAGAGAGGAAAATACGATTTTTGATCGTTCATTGAAGACCTCATCGAGCTATTTCTGAAGTTTGCTTTTTGAGAATAAGTGTTTTCTAAAAAATTTCAAGTGGTTGTCATTTAGGGCGAATATTATCACAAAGAAGCCACTAATAGAGAAGTTTCTTAAATGCACATGTCAAATAATTGTTAGAGACTGGTCCACACCTCGGAGTACGCTAGTGTCACCAATCGGCAAGGTAGAACTCAGTCATTCACATACTCAATTCTACCTCTGGCCTCTCCGGTTATTGAAAAGTACACATCTTTTAAACTGATACCGTTCTTGTAAGCCAGAAGTTTTGAAAAACTATAATTAATGATGGGTCGGCATGTGAAGAAGTGTTGTGTTCCAAATTGTGCTGATTTAGTGTAGAAGACACAAATTTACCAAGAGCACAAAAAACCTACTAATAGAAACATTTCCTGAATGCATCTGTCATATCAAATAATTGTTAGCGATTGGCTCACCCGTCAGGAGGCACTGGAGTTACCTGTCCATTAAAGTCACTAGTGACTTTACTATGTGCTCTTTGAAAAGTGCACATAACCTATATAAATAGTAAACTCATGTTTCAAACTGACAAAGACAAATCGTTTAAAATGCGTGAAAGGCATTTTGAACCAAAGTACATTGTTATAATTGAGCACGACTATTGTAAGGTTGACAATACGTATTAAACAATCTTGCTATTTGAGTCACCTAATCAATTTTAAGATATATTTGTTTTTCGCAAATAGTTTGTTTTAATTTATTATAAATATTGTACACTTCAGAACTTCTAAACATTTTTCATATTACGATTTATAGTCCAGTCAATATGTCCAAAAAAATCGCTGAAATTGCAAAAATTAGTTCCCCCCGATTTTCTTTCACCAATCGTTTTGGTGGTTTATAAGTAGTTTAAAGCCAGATTTCGGAATGATACCCTCATTGCTTCAGCGGCCATCTTGTATGTAAGGGATAATTTGTTTTTTTAAATAACTCGCTTATTTTCAACTTTACAGTAAAAATGGTAATAACCAAACTTGTTGGAAATATAATTTCGTACGATGAATATTTTTCGACTTAGAGCACAAGAATACATACTGTAATGATTGTTCTCTGAATATCATTTTTTGGCGGTGGTCTATTATGATATTTTTTATCGGACCTTTTCCACTGTCTAGGGTGTATATCACACTACGTTTCGGGAGTTTTGATCTAAAATATATAACCGCTCTGGTGGCGTAATGGTAAGAGCGAGAGACTAGTAAGCACAGAGATCAGTGGTCTCGGGTTCAAACCCCAGAGGAGGCACGAGTTTACGTATAAAAACGTACAATATCTGTCCTTCTCAGGACTAACCAGGAACACCTGAAGACAGAAGTAGATCAAAACTTCCGAAACGTCGTGTGATATACACCCTAAACAATGGAAAAAGTCCGATAAAACATATCCCTACTGTAATGGTGCCCTTAAATAGAGCAAATCACCACAATTACGAATTAATATAGTTTTAATCAAGAATTCTTGATTCAATCTCAGGGCTTATTAAAATGATATTTGTAATAATTAGTGTGCAAAATAAATGGTTTATTGCTCTTTTTATTTTATTAATTTGCAATCAAATAAAATAAAGCTCCGGTCTAGCATGAGAAAAACTCTTTTTCAAAGGGGTAAGTTCAACAACTTGTATTACAATTACTTTTGAGTAGGACAGATTAACTCGTATGGCAATTGCTCGAATTCGTACCTGACAGCAGTCTAACCTTAAAATTGACTGCAAAACATAGATGGTTGTACCGACAAATTTTAGCGTAAATTGACGGCAAAACACCAAAAAAAGGCAAAATTAACATCAGGTAAATACAATGCAAATAGTCTGACGTAATCTGTTGCTAACCTGCTTGTTTCTGTGACGTGGGACGTGGGGAAGCTCTGATATCCAACTGTTTAATTTCTTCTGACGTCAAGAGGCATGCCAACCCGCAAATGTTTTGCCTTCGGCTTGAAATCTTCTCCAAATTTACATTTCTAAGGGACGCCACCTTGATTACCAGAATCTAGATGAATCTATGCAACTGAAACCATGTTCACGACCTCGTACGATGTTTAATCTTGAGGAAACCCAAAGCTAGTTGGCTTTCTCCAAGTGCTTCCCTGTGAAATTTACCTTGCAAGGGCAGCTTCGTAGGCTGGATCACAAAATCAAACGACGCCACGGCGATTCTAAACCTGGTGATGGCCCCCGGCTCCAAAACTCTCGAGACAGGCACTCATAAGGATCTGCTCTACACGTTGCATATAAGATTCTAGCTGGCCGATGTCTCAAAATATTCAAAAAACTTGTCCAAAAACTGCCCTCGCTGTAGAACGCACCTGGTCAATTCTTGCAGAGCTTCTCCCTCTTCACTGGGGTGTTCTAGCACGAAGAAACCTGATACAACTACAATCTGCAGATTGATGAATATCAAAAACCACTTTTTGGCTCACACAGAAAACTTTTTAATATGAAAATTTACATAAAACTGGGAGCACTTCCTGCGCTCAGCACAAATTTGACACGGCTTGTTTTGTTAATTATAAAAATTAAATATCTCGTTTTCTAGCAACTCAGTTTTTACAATTTTATATATTTTATGAAATAAGTTTTGATATGTTTTTACTTAGGAATTAAATTGTCTTGTTCTTGGAAATTGCCAATCGTAACACTTTAAACTTTAAATCTCTGCTTTTTCACAATTAGTTTTAAATGCACTGTTTCACATGTTTATAATTAGCACTGCACAATTGTCTGTGTCCTATGATAGGTTGCCTTATCTTGCTGTTTGCAATATTTGCTTCCTTGCACTACTTTGCACCGTTTCTTTGCCGTCAGCTGTCTTGCCCTTTGTTGGTGATACAATTTTTAATACTGACGCTCATATAATTTTTGTTTACTCCACAAACCATCTCTGTATCATTAAAATTCACATTATTGTATTGACGTTACCAAATCAAATCTGCCAGCTACACAAGCTAAGGTGCGCCTGTCATTCCAAACATCAATTATGAATCAAACGCTAAACGTAACCCTTTCGATTCTGCATTATCTAATGCTAACTATATTCTAACGATATCAGGTGCATTTATTAGTGTAAAATACTAACTTTATCTTGCAATGAACAAAACATTAATTCTGTGCTCATTTTGAATTGTTCTTTCATTTTCGTATTAGTTAGGCAATCAGAATTGCTGTGGGTATTAAACCATTGCAATACATACACAATCCATCTCATCTATTATTGCGGTGTAGATGTATGGTGGCAGAATTTTCTCCACCGTTTTGTGTCCTTGGCAAGTGTTTCGATTTCACTCCATTTCGTGTTTTTCCTCTTCAGTACTTTAATAATTTCTCCATTACAAGTACTCGTGGGCCGCCCTCTTTTTCTGTTTGTCTATTCCCGTCTTCCAAATTTCTTTCACTTTTCTGCTATTGTCCATTCTGGTTAGATGTCGCAACCACATTAATTGTCTTCTCTCTATTGTTTCTTGTACTGTCACTACCTTTAATTGATTTCTAATATTTGTATTTCGTATACGGCCTCTTCTAGAAATTCATAATATTGCACGAAGAAATCTCATTTCACTGGCTTGCACTTTGATCTCTTGTGCCGTATTCATAGACCAAACTTCGCAGCCATAAATTAAAACTGGTGTAAAGACACTGTTGAATATTTTTATTTTAGTTTCTGCTGATATCTCTTACTTCCTTATAAACACTTTATTCAAAGCAAAGTAAAGCTTATTTTTGCTGTTTAGTCTGTACATTATTTCTGGACCTAGGCTGTTTTGTGTGTTTCGAGTTGAACCTAGGTATTTAAAATTTTCTGCTCGTTTAATTGCTTCATTATTCAGGTAGATCTTCCCATGATTTTTCTCTTTTGCCACTACCACAAATTCTGTTTTGATTACATTGATTTTCATATCATATTTTTCAAAGTTCTTTTGCCGTATGTTTAAATTGTTCTGTAGGTTTTCCTCACTATTTGCGAATATTACCAGATCGTCTGCGTATATTAGCTCCGAGATGTACGTACTTTTAAGATGTCTTACTCCCACCCTGACGCCCTCCAGGCTATCTCGACATTCTTTGGCAATTTCGTCCATCAGAATGATGAAAAGCAACAGACTTAAAACTCCTCCTTGCCTGACTCCTCAGAAAGTATTGAACTCTTTACTGCATATATTTTGTGTCCTGACTACATTTCTCATGTGAGAATAGATACTTATGATCGCGATTAATAGTTTAGTTCCAACCTGTCGTTGTCGTAATACTTCCCGGATCTTTTCTCTTGGCGCTTTACAGAAGGCGGTTTCAAGATCCACGAAACACATGTATAAGGTCGTATCTGCTTGGCTGTTTTCCTCCATCACTTGACGTAGACTAAATATGTGATCCATCGTTCCCCTACTAGGTCTAAATCCACATTAGTTCCCATTTAGTTCATTTTCTACTTTATTTCGAAGCCTCTGTTCGAGTATAATTTCGTACACTTTAACGCCTACACTTAGTAAGGAAATCGATCTATATTTGGAGCATTTTTTCTTATCGCCTTTTTAAATAGGGGTAGAACTGTCACTTTGGACCAGTCTTTTGGTATTACGCCTGTTTCCCTCGATGCATTTATTATTTTGTGTAGATATTGTGTAGCGGTGTCTCCCATATACTTTAAAAATTCAGTCTTAATATTATCCAAGCCGGGCGCTTTTCCATTTTTTAGTTTTCTTACTGCATTTACTACTTAAGCAGATACTATTTCTTGTCTGGTAGGATTGGCATGTGTTTTGCTATTTTCTTTCAGTGTTCCGCTAAAATGTTCACACCGTCTCTTTATTATTTGTCCATCTGTCATCAACAAGATTCCATTCCCATCTTCTATAATATTAATATGTTGGTTTTTATCTTTTCGAAGTGTTTTTAAAGTTCTGTAGAGAAGCTTGCTGTTTCCATGGCTGTTCTCTTCCATTTTATGACCAAACTCTTCCCACGATCTTCTTTTTGACTCTACGGTGATTATCTTCACTACTTTCCTTTGTTGTTTGTATTTATTATATTTTTCTACTGTTACCCAGGTATTCTTTTCAAAGTGTTCCTTTGAAATTAGTTTTGTTAGTTTTTCCACAAATGTTCTCGGCAGTTTTAGTAATTATCTGTTTTAGTGTGGTCCACAGAGATTCTACATCATCATTATCTTCCTATTTTATCTTCTTTAATTCTTCTTCCATTTTTTAGCATATTGTTTCTTGCATTCCTTTTCGTATAATCTATAAGCTTTAATTATTTCATTTCTACTTTTAATGCCTTTACTTTCCTTATTCATTTTGTTATTTGTATATTCTTTTATTATTGTTTGCACTAAAAAGTGATCACTACCAATTTCGTTGCCTCTTATCACTTTCATATTCTTAATCATTGTAGCCCCTTGGCCATTTAGCTTACTGGTTTTTAAGGAAATAAAACACCTATGAAAGCTAAATAGACGTATATTATAGGAAACCAAAAATCAACTACAATTTGAGTTGTAACACCATTTGCTTACAGGTTATTTATGAAGTAAGCTTCGTAAAAATGATTGACGAGTTACGCTTAATTAACAATGTAAGTACACCCTGTAAGGCAAGATATACCTAGAGCAACCCTGCATTAAGTTTGTTAATAAATACCATAAATTCTGACCTGAACTCCCGTGCCGACGGATATCATGCGGAAGATTTCTTATATTTTTACGCGTCGCCTGAATATATTAAGGAACCGAAAGTGTTACGCTGAATTTTGGAAATCCCTGGCCTCCTTCTCGACTGGTCGTTGTTGGCTGGCATTTTTCACACATTTTTAAAGATAACTTTCAAATTTTGAACTAGGTGGTTGAGCGCAAAACGCAGCTTGCGCCGGTATTTAATTAATTTGATCCGTGAACCCCGGAAAGAACTGAACTCCTCTGCCTGCGCGTTCCCCAAAGAAACTTCTCAAAGCCCCCTCGTTTGTCCCCGCTTGGTAGTTCGCCTTTGGTCGTTTTGCCAAACTGCTGTTTTCGATTCCCCTGCAGAGAAACTTTTGCGTACGCGACGAACACCACCTTGTTCCCGATAATGCAAACTATGCTGTTTCCAGCTTTCTTCCTTGAAACAATTTTCTGGCCAGCAAAGATAGAATTTATTTAGCAGCGTTTTCCTCAACATTCGCCAGTCGCTGACGGACTGCGACCGAAGAGCCGCGACCAATTCGTTAGGATGTTTGCCTGTTTTCCTCCCGCAGCGGTTTACTGCTCTTCACTCGCGACTAGCTGCAGTTTACAAAATGAATATTAATTAGAAATACAATAATTTTAATGTTGCTAGTTTTTATAGTTATATTTCTCTGACTTCACCACGTTAAAATGTATTATTTAAAAACAATACTTCACAAACACGATGCAAAAAACATTCAAATTTGTCGACGAATAAGTCGCTTGTCTGCTCAAAAACATGTCTAGCGACTGGCGACCGGCGAACGGATTTTGGTAGCAACTAATTAGTAGCAGCTAGGAAAACAGACCGGCTTAAATGCGTTGTAGATGTCTCAATGAATTGGTCGCGGCTACTCGCTCGTAGTCGTCAGCGACTGGCTAATGCGGAGATATACGCTGCTTTTGAGTTTCTTTAAGTGCTGATTTCAGCTCTGCGACCAGACGCAATTTAATAGTTAAGATTGCTACATTGTATTGCGTTTTAAGACTGTTAATTATGCATATTGGCTCCTAACTTACGTCTTGCTTTCCTTACAAGTTTTCATTTAATTAAAAGCAAATTTTTGCGGTTTGTTACATCATATTTCTATTTTGTGCCTTTACTATTATCAAATCTATAATTGATTTTTTCCCCTGCTATCTAGCACTCTCGTAAATTTATGAATATCTTTATGATTGTACATATTCTCATGTTCCTCAAGCCCGGAAAGAAACACAGCGATCCAGCAGGCTATAGACCAATAAGTCTATTGTCCACACTGTCCAAACTCCTGGAGCGAATAATTCAGCATCGACTCATGAGTTTCCTAGAAGATAACAACGCTATACCACAAATACAGTTCGGGTTTAAAAGTCACCACTCCACAAGTCATCAAATACTAAGACTCACTGAGATAATAGAGGAAGGCTTTCAAAACAAATCGCACACGCTAATCACATTTGTGGACGTAGCACAGGCCTTCGACCGAATCTGGATTAACGGACTGTTATACAAAATGTTAAAAATGAGCATTCCTTCATATCTCATGGAAACCATCAAGTCGTTTCTAATACACAGAACGTTTCAAGTGAAAGTAGCATCATATGTCTCTACATCCCGATAAGTCCAGGCCGGTGTCCCACAAGGCTCGATACTAGGTCCAATACTCTTTAATATATTTATGTCCGATATTCCAACAATACCAACTGCAAACCTTGCCATGTACGCGGATGACACCGCCATCATCAAACAAGATCGAGATATTCATCAAGCAGCACGCAATTTGCAACTAGGGGTGAATCAACTAACATGTGAGCAAACGAAAATGAAATCAAGCTTGGCTTTGAAATACATGTTTGCGTTTGTGGCACTCTCTTGAATAGTTTCTATGTCTTTGTAATGTGATTCGCAAATGATGTGTTTTGATCCATCTGTTTAATTACTTTGTCTCGATTTTTATAAAGAGTATCTACATTATTATTTATATCTACGAGATCATCATTATCCGGATTACCTGTAATGTATTTGACTGCCCTTCCTAAAATATTGATTAGTGCTCTCTTTGGTCGATAATGAAATTTCGCCAATTGTTCTTTGATTGATTCACAATTTCTTTTAAAACATTAACTAATTTTGAAGTAATAGGGCCCACACTTTTCGACTCTAAAATAACCACGTTACCTAATATATTGTAATAGCTAATTTCTAAGTCACTAATGTTAAAATAAAAATAAAATTTATGATAATGACCTAATATTTTTGCTGAAACTAGGTTTTCAGGAAAGTAACCATTGGTTTCAATTTCCTCGGTTCGAAGGCCCTGACCATGGGGTAACACGCCGATCCTGTAACGAAAATTTCTTTTTAATTTTCTTTAACTTTCTAGTATGAATATTAGCAGGTCTCTTCGAAACTTTCCTAATACCTGAGATTTTGTTATTGTCAATGACTGTTATATTAACTTTGTCGTAATATGGATCAGTTTTTCTGATTCTTTGGCTGGTAAAATATACAACTGGTTCCTTAATTTCTAAATTTGGAATTTTATTTTTATTATGAATTTTTAGTCTACTTATTGGTAAATACCTTTTTCTAGCTTTTTTTTGTATAATTCCTCGTAAAACAGTAGTA
The DNA here is from genome assembly GCA_940337035.1 of Agriotes lineatus. Classification (NCBI taxonomy): domain Eukaryota; kingdom Metazoa; phylum Arthropoda; class Insecta; order Coleoptera; family Elateridae; genus Agriotes; species Agriotes lineatus. The sequence continues at coordinate 81,229 of CALNHX010005751.1, forward strand.
ATTCATTTTTTTCTTTTTTCATTGTAAACTTCGTATATCATTTTGTCTAAGTCAATCTCGTGAGCGTTAAGATTTTCATATGGGCCATAAAGCAGAGTAAAAGGAGTGTAGCCTGTGGTCGAATGAATCGATTGGTTGTATATTAAAATTGCAAAATATCATTAAATTTTGAGGTGATTCATTTTGATTTTGGGTTTTCGCGATTCTTAATTTTTCTAAAATGGTTGAATGTAGTCTTTCTATGGGAGAGTTTGAATTACTATTGTAATTTGTGGTAAAATGTATTTCACTTTTAAACATTTCACAATATTCCTGGAAAACTTTATTTTTAAATTCTTTGCCTTCGTCACAAACCATTTTCTTTGGATAATTATGATGGGAAAAGAAGTGTCTTAATTTATTCAAAATTGTAATTCCTGTTGTATCGTTTATAAAGTAAGCTTGTGCATAGCTCGAAAATAAGTCAATAATCGTTAAAAACTTATTTCCACATTATATTCATCCCCTAATTTTAAAATTATGCGATACATGAACTGATTTACCGGTTTGTCAGATATGGGCATAGTAAAAATGGGATTTTCTAGTGAAGTATGCTGTGTATTATTACTTGATTCATTATCTTAGATGTAAGGTTGAAAATGCTTGGTGCATTTTACAATACTTAGCAATTCCCGTTCTATGGCAGAATAATTTTTTTCGGCACTATTCAACGTTCTAGAATAAAATGAAATTCGTTTATTATTTTGGTATAGTACACCTCCTACGGCTACGTTTGATGCATAGGTTGTGACGTAAAAGGTTTTTTGAAAATCCGGATATGTTAGTATAGGGGCATTTACTAATAACTCTTTGCATTGCTGAAAGGCTTGCAAATAAGTTGGGTCACGTGTATCGATCTTTGAATTCTATGTTAAACATTTAATGAAGAGTTGAACTATTTTCGCAAAATTTTGAATAAAGCGCCTATAATAGCCGACTAGTCCTAAGAAGGCTCTAATTTCCTTAGTCGATTTAGGAATGGAGTATTCCTGTACGGCTTTTAATTTTCATGGGTTTGGTGTTATGCCTTCTGGGGTAAATACATGGCCTAAGAAAGCAACTTCTTTACATAAAAATTCAGACTTGTCGAGTTGAACTAGGTTATATTCTTTAAACTTTTCAAATATTAATTTAAGATGTACTATGTGATCATGTAAAGATTTGGAAAAAATAACTACGTCATCCATATAAACAAAACAAAATTTATGCAAATAGTCACGTAAAACATTATCCATTACTCTTTGGAAGATGCTAGTGCGTTACGAAGACCAAATGGCATTCTGGCGTATTCAAAATGGCCGTTGTTTACTGTAAAAGCTGTTTTTTCAGTAGATTCTGAGTCCATTTCAATTTGTTGAAATACTTGGGCGAGATCTAACGTGGAAAAGTACCTAAGTTATCTAATATCTCATTAATTCTGGGGAGGGGATACTTGTCTTATATTGTTTTCTCGTTTAGCTTCCTGTAATCTATCACAAGTCGCCATTTTCGCTTGCATCTAGTTTCTTTGGAACTATCCAAACTGGCGAGCTATATGGGGAAATGCTAGGTCCAATAATTTTGTTGTCAAGTAGTTTTTGGATTCGAGTTTGAATCTCGGCTTTAGGTTGGTGTGGATATCTAAACGATTTGCAAAATATCGGATCGTTATCTGTGGTTCTGATTTTATGTTTGACAGCATTAGTAAAAGTTAAGTCACTGTTTTCTTTATAAAAAATATTTTTATATGTTTTTCACAAACATATAATTTCTGAACTTTCCTCTAAATTAAGATGTTGTGTGCGTATAATTTTTGGAATGTCTAAATCTGAGTTATGTCATACTCAGATTTATTATTTGAATGTTATTGACTGGTTCCACTTTTATAAGGCATTGTAAATTTATTTCAACATTTGCATCATATTTAAAAGGTATCGTGCAAAAGCCGTTTTTGGAAAAAGCGATTGACTCTGCAATACCGTATTTATCAAATTTAGTTTCTGGAATGACGACTTGACCTTCTTCAATGTTTACTGGAATTTTTATTTGGCTTTTAACGGTTTGCTTAAAGGGTTCAAAATTATTTGGGTTTAATTCCATAAAGAATGGAATTTTACAATTACCTATTTCTAATGTTTGGTCGTAATAATCTATTTTTGCGCCTAACTTTCTAAAATCTTCGCTTCCTAGTATTGCATCAAACCTATCGTGCCACTTAATGCTGTGAAAATTAACATAATTATTTATGCCGAATCCTTTTAAAATAGCATATGATACATTTTTATTATCTGTCACTGTTTGATTTAAACTTTTTATTGAGAATAGTTGTTGAAAAAAAATTCTAAAGTAATTGTGAGCCGGATCGGGGTTCATTGTCGAATTAGAAGCACCGCTATCTTAGAATTTAAATGTAAGCTAGGTATAGTGATAAACGGTAATTTTGGCTTGCTTATGGAAAAATTTATATCAGTGATCATTGGCGGTTACACAAACATTTTCGGTTTGATCGTTAGGGTCTTCAATGTTTTGAAAATTATCGTCATATTCGTCATTTTCGTAGTCGTCTTATACGGATAATTGTTGTTCCTTTGGGTCCTCAATGTTATGCATTTCCTCAGAAATAAAATTACGTGGGCCGCTACTGCGAAAATGATTATTTCGAAACTGATTACCGCTATTATTTTGATAAGTTCTGGTTGTATTTCGTGTGGTAATCGACATGGGGGTTGGTTTAATTTCAGATTTCTTTCCAAATACTTCGGAATCTGTTGAGAATCGCGTTTGTATGGGCCTACTTTGAATATTAATAGGATTTCGAGGGAAGCGGTTCGAATTGTAATTTTCATTATTATGAAATCCTAACGCGGGATTATTTGGATTATTATAAAATCCTAATGCAGGGTTATTTTGATTATTAGGCCTAGCTTGTGGGGGAAAGAATTTTGAATTAGAATTTTTATTTTGCATATTATTTCTATAAGTTGGTTTTGCGGGTGTCTTTTGCCTAATAAAATTTAAAAAGCTAACCTTCTGTTTATGATTGTCGTAATCTCGAAATTGTAGTAAACAATCCTCGAGTGTTTTAACAGTTTTACATGAAATGAATGATCGATATGGTTCAAATAAACCTGCTTTGAATGTACTCAATGCCTTTGCGGTATGAAGAGTTGTTTTGTAGGTTTTAAGATTGTTATCGGTTTCATGGAGCGATACGTGTTCTAATAAATATTGAAGTTTATTTTTAATTTTCTCATAATGCTGATCGTATGATTCATGGGTTTCTTGAAAACAAATTATCAGATCATTTTCTAAAACATTTTCGTTTCTCGGATATCCGAAACGATTCAAGAGAGCAATTTTAACTTTATCCCAAGTATTACAATCAGAGATTACTAGTGTGTCCCTAGCAGTACCAGTTAATTTGGAGCAACAAATTTCAAAAAGCAATAGATTTAAAGTACAATTTTCTTGACCGGAGGTTGTATTTTTATACACCTTAATAAATTTTTCACACTGTTGAATGAAGTATGGTAAGTTTCGACTACCTCCATCGTATTGAGGAATCATTTCCTTAGCAATACTGATTTCTGTGTAATTAGCCATTGTAAATGAATTGATTTGATTTGAAGGATTTAAAAACTGACTATTTTCAGAATTACGTTTTCTTAAAGGCGATCTTTTACGGAAAGGATAGAATAAAAGGAGTTACTTACAAAAATAAGGTTGCTAATAACATTCTGCAGATGCCTAGCGTGTCCAGGTGAGAAGTGAAGTCCAGCAGTAGGTATTATCTTCTCGAAGACGTGGGTTGATCCTGATAGATGCTGATGTAGATTCTAAGCGTTGCACCTAGGTGAAGGCCGTCGGAAGTTGAAGTCCCTCAGCGGTGTGCCCAATGAATCTTGCACCAAAACTTCTTCGAAAACTGGTTTTGTGATACTCAATAAAGATTTAACAATCACCAACACTACAGTAGAGCTGTTTGAGTATCCTGTTCGCAGCGCCAATTAAGTCAAACAACATAAAGAATTCCTTTTTAAAATTACTTTTATTAAAGAATTACAAAGTGTAGACGTTTCACCTACAGTGATGAGAATAATCTGCCCAAAGTGGCTTTACATTAACTTATATATCTAAGCTACAAAAAAAAAACAAGGCTATTATTATGATATGGATGTTATTGAACCAATGTCTTAGAAATAAGCAATGTGTAAAGTTTACTTCTATATTCCCGGAATATTAGGCGGTCGGCTGGTGATTAGATAACTGTTACACTAAATGACCGTTGGACTTATTTATATACTCGTATGAAGGAAAAAGGTCGTAACCCTGACTAATCAACGCAGAGCCGTAACCATTGGTACTACGAAGTTGAAATTTAGGTTAGGGAGATTCAATTTGTTACGTAAGGTAGTGCTAAGAAGGGATTTTTTGAAATTCTACCCCTAAGGGGGTGAAAAGGGGTAAAAATGTGTTTTTACGAATTCCTCAATATCTCTTACATCCGATAAGATATCGACTTGGTGTTTCCTTGCAAAGATTTTCAATGCAAATTCCTAAAAACTTATTTCAGGATTTTGCCCCTAATCAACCCCTAAAGGTGCAAATATGGATTCGGGATGAATTAAAGAACCCTTCGTATCTCCTATGTTTCTTGAGTTATAACATTCTTATTTGCCATATAGATGTATTCTTAAAATATTTAAAAAAGCGGTTTCAAGGATTTTGAAAAATTTGCCCGCAAGGGAGTGAAAAAGGGGTAAACTGTGATTTCACAAATTCCTCAATACCTCTTAGACCCGATAAGATATCGACTTTGGGTGTTGGCTTGCAGGGGTATCCAAAGCAAATGTCTAAAATAATTTTAGGATTTTGCCCTAATCGACCCTTAAAGGTGCGAATCTGCATTCGGGGATGAATTATAGAACCCCTTGTATCTCCTGTGTTTGTTGAGTTAGAGCATTCTTCTTGTCATACAGATGTGTTTTTCAAATATTTAGAAAAAGTTTTTTTTGAATTTCACCCCTAAAGCGGTAAAAAGGGAAAACTGAAAAGGGGGTAAGGGGTTAAAAATTAATAATTATTTCTCCTCTGGGTTCATTTCATGATAAAACGGGCTAAAAGAAATTTTTTTTTACCTCAAGGGATGAAAAACGGGTAAACTGTGTTTTTCACGAATTTCTCAATATCTCTTACAATAAAAATAGGGGAATTTCTGAAATTCCATTCCCCTGTGGTGGAAACGGGTATACTGCAATAATATATGAATACAGCATTAATTTAATAAGTACATATATTTTACCCATCGTTATACTAAAACTATAGTTTTATCAATCTATACAAGGGTAACGACAATTACATACACATTTCCAGGGGGTACGTGAAGAATAAAAGGGTTATGGAGAACTTTTTTCGGAAGAATATTGTTTCCTGTTTACCTACAATATTGTTTTGCAGCATTTGTTAGTTTAGCGTATTGAGTGAGAGGGGAGGGGACGACTGCAGTATTCATTTAAGATTTAGAAAAAAAAACAAACATTTGTAGTCCGTACGAAGAACGGGGATCTTGCTAGTATATAAATAAGACTAGCTGAAACCCGCGGCATATGCCGCATTTAAAAATGTACAAACGAATTTAATAACTTTTGTTGTACTAAAGAAAGTTTAAAAAGCACGCTAGAGATTGGTTGTAAGGAAAAGTTCCAAAAAATATATTTTTCAAATCGAAAGTCTCTGGAAAGGAAACGCTTGCCTCTGGAAGGCGTCCTAATTAATACGACGTTGTTGGAAAGCAGTAACAAAAATTGCGGAAAGAATTTAATGCTCTTATGAGATTATATGTGAGAATTATTTGCGCCACCGAAAATAATTTTCAGCTGCCTGCAATCTGTGTTTCTTTTCAGGTTTAAGCCGTTGAGGCGTTGAGCGTCATAAAAATATAAATGTGGTAACTCAAGTCTCCACTTACGCCGTTACTGTTATTGTTAAATAAACTCGATTAATTATTATTTCTTTGTCATTTTAAACTGCCATTATTATTATTATCTCTATAATAGCTTCCATAAGTAACTGTTTATAATGTTTATATGCTAGCGAGTTAATTTTCTTCTTAAATCGCTAGTGAATTAATAGTAGATTGTTTCTACAAGTTAAGAAAAGTGAGGAATTTTCCAGCGAATGTAAATGTTTTACGTGAGCATGGAAGAATGATGCTGTAGCCCGCGGCGCATTTAAAGTTTTGCGTGTTAGATAGATATACTTTATTTGTGACATTACAAAAAAAATTCTTTTACACACGTCTACTATATGGCAAATGCTACACCAAATACATACAATATATACAGTTCACATTTAATTATATATAATTTATTCCTAATTCAGTACGTAAAACATGCTTAGAGGCACGTTTTTGATAACGGTGATAAAACTTAGATTAAATTTAGATTTTAGTTTATTGGCATACATGTTTAACGTCAGCGTACAAACAATTTCCAGAATATTTTATGTATTTATGTATCATCGGATGAAAATTTTTATTATTTGGCCTGAACGAGATCAGGTGATTAAATCAATGCCAGAATGCTTCAAGGTAGCATTTGGCAACAAGATTTCAGTAATAATCGATTGTTTTGAGATGAGAGTGGAAAAATCAAGTAGCCTTGAAGTACAATGTACTACATGGTCTACGTACAAACAACATAATACGGTAAAGGTACTAATAGGCATCACTCCTCCTGGATCAATATCATTTATATCACATGGATATGGTGGCAGAATAAGCGATAAAGGTCTAACAGAGGATTGTGGAATTTTAAACAATCTCTTGCCAGGAGATTTTGTATTGACAGATCGTGGCTTTTTAATAAAAGACTCCCTAGGACTACATATGGCCACAGTGATTACGCCTGCTTTTCTAAAAGGGAAACGGCAGCTCGATCCAAGGGATATAGAATCAACCAGGAATATAGCAAGCGTGAGGTAGTGCAAGTATATTATTACAATAATTATCTTAATTACCTATATCTTTTTTTTCAGAATACACGTCAAACGCGATATTGGAGTTCTTCGTCAAAAAAAATACAGTTCTTCACGAAACGATTGCCCATGTTCCTGGCGAAATAGAAAACTGACGATGTTGCTGTGGTAGATCAGATATTAACAGTTTACTTGTGCACTCGTAAATTTATGCCCTCCTATAATTGTATAAATTATGAAATAATAGTACGCTGCAATTAGACCCAAAACCTCAACATCCAAAGTAAAAGTTTCCCTCCAGCTCCAAATTGTTCTATACAGTCCACATATTGTTTGGTAAAAAGTTACACCATTTTAAGCGTCGGGTTTGGGGGGGGGAGGGGGGAGAAGTAGTAAATTAGTAGTTTTTATCAGTTTTTCTTAAATATTTCGAAAACTATGCGGTTTACCGCGAAAAGTGTTGTATACAAAAATAATCTACATTAAATTGCGAACAAAAATGGTCCGGTGCATAATCTTGCTAAGTGAACGGTTGCAGAGTTACGGAGGTAGTACGGTGTAATTAGTCCAAAAAACGGCCTAGCCTCAACATCCAAAGTAAAAAGTTTCCCTCCAACTTCAAATTGTTCTATACATTCCACATATTGTTTGGTAAAAAGTTTACACCATTTTAAGCGTCGGGTTTGGTGGGGGGAGGGGGGAGAAGTTAGTAAATTAGTACTGTTTATCAGTTTTTATTAAATATTTCGAAAGTCCTTAATATAAAAATAATCTACATTAAATTGCGAATAAAAATGGTCCTGTTGCATAATCTGCTAAAGTGAACGGTTCCAGAGTTACGGAGGGTGCAAATGTAGAAATTTTTTAGATTTTTTGGAAAAAATATGGCATCACTAAAGAAACTAATTTTTTTTGTTCTGCTGTCATTTTTGTTATTGTTTGTCTTTAGAATACTGTGCGAACTATGTGATAATCACAGGATTGTGTTTTGTTAAAGCAAATTGCCGGCTTTTTAGTCAGAGTAATTAGTTCACCACCCTTGTCCTTACAAGGTTTCAAGACACACTCGGCCATAATTCACACACTTTAGCAAGATTATGCACAGGACCATTTTTGTTCGCAATTTAATGTAGATTATTTTTGTATATAACACTTTTCGCGCTAAACCGCATAGTTTTTGAAATATTTAAGAAAAACTGATAAAAACTAATAGAACAATTTGGAGTTGGAGGTTTGGCCGTTTTTTGGACTAATTACACCGTACTATAAATCATTAACAAAGTTAATCTAATTATTTTTACTTTAATAATAATAATAATAATATCTACAAAAGTATTAATAGTTATTTAGACCACAAGTGTTAGAAGTGAACTTTTTTTCACAAGTGTGGAGGGTTATTAAACGAGGCGCAGCCAAGATTAATATTCCACACGCGTGAAAAATAAGCACGCTAACACGAGTTGTCTATAAGATTTTTTAAAATTGTTACCGATTTGCCCTTATATGTTACATGCGCGCAAATCGTTAGCTTCGCTGACGACACAGCCTTCACTGTATCTGCCGATACGGTAAAGGAACTCACTTATAAAATAGAAATTTGTCACCAGGAGTTCAAAAACTGGTGCTTAAAAAATCAACTTGTACTCAACATGAACAAAACTGTTTGCGTGAACTTTAATGCCTTGAATAATATAAAGGGCATTCCATATAATTCCCAATTGTGCGCTTATCTAGGCATATGTATCGATTCTAATCTCGACTGGAAGGAACAAATAAACTTAGTATGTAAAAAACTGAATTGTGCTTACTACGCTATTTTAAAATTAAAGCCGGTACTTGACACGTCTGACTTAATACAGGTATATTATGCCTTGGCTTTCAGCCACATGACTTATAATGTTTTGTTATGGGGTATGGCTACCGAATGGAAGCGAGTATTTGTTCTCCAAAAGCGTCTAATTCGCCTGATTTTTAACATTAAACCTCGCCAGTCGTGCAAGCCCTGCTTTTTGGAGAACAACTTACTAACGTTTCCATCTATAATGATTTTCAAATTAGCAGTATTTGCGCAGCAACATATGCATTATTTTTCAACGAGTAACAATACTCATCAATATCCCACCAGACATGGTGACCTGTTAGCCATACCTAGGGGTCGGACTGCTGAATTTAAAAAGTCCACCATTTATAATTGTATTAAAATCTACAATTCGCTACCGATATATATTAAATCATATAAAATCGATAAATTTAACTTAAATCCATTTTAATTAAAAAGTGTTTTTATGACTACAACAATATTGTACTACATTAGGTATTACTTTTATCTGACAATGGCCATATCACTTTTGTAGTTGATCTGTTGACAATAAACGATACTTACTTACTTAAGAATCTAACGTTAATACTATCCACCACCATTTATTATATAATGTAAAATTATTTGATTATCTTTTTCTGCATGTAGCCAATTAATAAAAAGCAAAATTACAATATCACATAGCAAAAATTATTAAATAGTACCTATACGATAAGAAACATAAGGATATTTCGAAACTATGTAAGCTACATTAACAATCAATAAAATTACACATGCTGTCTACACAACATAAAAGAATAATTAATGTCTAAATTAAGTAAGAAAAATAATTTTAATGCATAAAGTATAAAGGATATTTAGAAGCTATTTAATGTACATAAACAATCAATATATTTACATATTCTATCAGTACAAAATAACAGAATAACTAATGTCTAAAAACTAAGTATGAATGGATAAAAAAGGATATTTTGAAGCTATTTAAGGTACATAAACAATCAAAATATTTACAAATTCTATCACAGAATAACAAAATAATTCTATTTATATTTACAGAGTTCACATAACCACTTTCCTTTAGGAATTTTTTTTAATTGTAAGTATGCTGAATGGTACCATTTTATTCTACATTTTCTGTCAGAACATTTTACCATTTGTTTGCCGTCGTCTGGTTTCCTACAGTGACACCATAGCTGCAATCCATAATCAAAATAGGTACATAACATTGTAACATATAATTCACAAAAATACAAACCTCTTCATCATCGGTGCCTATTACAATGTCACTGGAAATTGAACCAACACCTATAGCTCGCATGTCCATGGGGATGTCATCTGAACTTGGACCAGCACTCGTAGATGGCATATCCATGTCCATGGCGATGTCACTATAACTTGAATCCAAACCAGTGGTCATAGATGGCATTTCAATTTGTTGTTTTTCTTTTGGCTCAGTGAAATACTTGGCATAGAGCTCAGGAAAAACAACTTTTCTGTGAAATTGCAATGCAATAGCACTTTTTCATTCCAAAAATCAATGTCAAAATTGACTCTTTTTACAAAGAAATCTTTTCTGCTCCACACGACAAAAACGCAAAACGTTGTCCTGGTCAAAGCCATCTGCATTTGAATTTGAAAAAAATATGGATGCCTTTTGTCCAATCTTAGCTCCGTTTTTGTGCTAAGACATGTTTTTTTAATTTTAATTAATTCGCTAACTGACTTATCTTTATATCGGTAGACGAAAATTATGTCAGAATACTCTTCTGTGCTATAAGCGTACATTTTCAGTGGTTCCAGTAACTGAACAAACGTAATAATATGCAATACCTAATAATAACTGATAAAAAACAACACTGACAGCAGACTGACATGTGCAGATTCGTTTTTTTCCAAGGCAACTTTGATTAACTATTAACAATAATTCCAGTGGTTATGCGATGAGACCTTCATAAAACTTTAAAATAAGAAATCGACCAAACGTTTTCACTATAGTGAAAAACCCTTTAGTGCGTCGTTGTGAGGCATGTGTTTAAGCAGAAGCGGACATTTTGAGCACTTACTGCTGTAACTTACTTATGTGACCTTCATTTCTGTAATTAACTTTTGTAAATTTGTTTAATTAAAACTTTGAAGTCTTCTAATTCCTAAAATAATTGAAATCGGACATATATCTAAAGGGTTTTTTTTCCTTTAGAATACCTCACCTTTCATGTGGCCAAGTTTGGCTTAGACCTAATAAATCACCCTGTATAAAGGTTGTAAATCTGTAATATAAATGTTACATAACAACAATAATAACGTTGCATAACAAACATATAACAGCAATGTTACTTGTTGAAACAGTTACATAACAGTGATATACCTGCACTGTTACAAAATTTTATAGTTGTTACATTGCAGTGGGAAATTGAAACTTACATGCAACAAACATGTAATAACCTGGTGATGTTACATGTAATATTTGAAAGAACAATGTTATATGTACCTAAATGTTATTTAACTGTGTTTGCTGGGATGGTTATGCTCTAATTTAAATTTTTCATCCTTTTTTTGTACACCTGCACGTTTTAGAAAATTTAGGTCATCTATGCCAATGTCATTTGCGCAATAAGGGCACTTAATTTCGACAACCCCCATTTCACAACAATCGCAAAACATCAATCCATCCGGAGATGCCCCAAACTGTGGGTACTGTCGGTTTAGACATAGACCTATTGTTTGCTACCAAAATGTATGTGGGTTTTTTCCGTCTTATTAGTGTAAGCTTGTAGGGCTTTCTTTTCATGTTCACAACCATAAACTGTAGCCGTCGTCTTAAAGCGAGTTGCTAAGGGATAACATACTGAACGTATCAAGGACAGGGATGGTTTTTCCAGTTTTGTTCTGTGAACGCCTTTAAATTTTGAAGCCGTAATTCGACCAGCTCTGTATTGGTACCACGCAGCAGAATTTGCTTGCTTATTAGTATCATTTTCGAGTTTGCGGCATTCTTCGATGGACATGCTCATATCTAACTCGGAACCTAAAATACAACATTTTTAGCTGCTGTCGTCGTTGATCACATCGGTCATAAGTTGCCATAACAGCATGATTTACCTGTTGGGTTTAAGAGATTCGCAGGAGCGCACCGTGATTCGATTATCTTCTAGGAATTTCTTAACATCTTCATTACTAACTGTAGGTTAAACTTGAGTCAGAAATATAAAAGAACAATGCTCAATGCACACTGTACTTGCGTTTTTGTTTATTCAAAGTACGAGTTACTTCTTTCGTTTTTTGATTTGCTGCTGTCGTCGTTGCCGCTATCCGCTATGATTTACCAGCTTGTTTCATTTTACTGGGCGAAGAGGCCAAGCCTAATTGTTTTTTAAAGGAGTTGAGAGTAGTTCTGTTAATTGATAAATGTAAATCATAATTACTAACATGAAGATTTAGATGAAACAAAGCATTTTTACGTAAATTCCTATTCGGAACATTAACTTGAATTAGCTGTAAGAACAGTATATTAAGCCATTAAGAAATTTAAAGACAAAACAAAGATCGTTTTGCATATACCGTACTATTATTATTTGTACATAAAATAAATAAAAAGCCACAGTACGGTACAGTACAGTTTTAATTTGAATATTTCCTCCTCTAGGGCCAATTAAAAATTATGATTGATTAATTATATTTTTATTGCAATAAAGGTATGTTGCCTTCCATATTTTATGTATTGGCAACTGATTAATCTTTAGTGCCGGCTAGCTATTGAGACTCTAATATCTGCAGGGTTAAGTTGTTACAGAGTATAAACTTTACCATTGCATAGCAAATATTTAATTTTAAACGAATGACAGATAACCTCAAATATTGAATGTAAGCAGAGCTGTTGAAATCACAGAAATCCAGCGTATTTTGACCACAAATAAACCAACAACTAATCAGTTCGCATCAAGTAAATAACAACAATGCAATTCAAATAATCAAGTTGTTTGGCTAACTTGGAATTTGTTATTTTCAAGTGTAAAGTGGCGCAACTCGCATTTGTTTTTGCTTGCTCGCCAAATCGACTTCCGATTTCTGCAAACGGATAACGCTAAGCTCGTAATTTCGTCCTGGAAGGTTTCAGCGGCTGCTGCCAGTCTCTGGACCACGTACAAAGCCTTCCCAGGTGCTGCTTTTGCTGTCCGCCTCTCGTAGCTCCCAGCCTTGTTTAATCGGTCTCGAAAGTTGACCTCGCACCGGATTACCGTTGAAAGTGACGCCAAGCTCGTAATTTCCTCCTGGCGATATTTTAGCTGCTGCTGCCTTCTTGTAAACCACAAAAAAGGGCTCCTCTAGACGCTGCACACTGCTTTCTGCTTCCCGCAACTCCAAAACTTGCCATAATGGGCGAAGCTACAGTTCAATTTTCTCTGGGACTGCACTTACGAACACTACCAAATTAAACACAACTAGCCTCTGCACACTGGCGAATAAATAAAACTCAACAACTGCTACCAATTATATATACTTTTGTCAATGAAATCAATTCAAAACGGGAGCCAATCTTACACACAAGCTTTCGGCTTAACTTCCCAGTAAACAGCAACAATTGACAATCTAGGTTACCATAGCAACAACTTATACAAAATGTTTTAACTAAGTTTTTACTATCTTTGATCCTTAACTACTAAATGTTTTCTTAAATGTCATTCAGGAACACTTTAAACGCACTTTGGTTGCTTTTTTCACTTTTAGTTAAATAAGCACTGATTCACAAGCTATTAGCACCTTCTTGTGGTTTTCTTTAATTTTCAGGTTGCTTTTCAAATGCTCTTTGCATTCTTATGCCTTCTTGCAATGCTTATTAACGTTTTAGATGCGTTATCGATTGTTGGAATTGTGATATGTATACAGAACGATGTATAAAACTTCCGTAACGCTTCGAAATACCTTTGTACGTAAGCAAATCCATTATCGTGTCTTGACATTACACAATTAATTTGTCAGTCATTACAAATTAGCTACATTTGCCATAGCGAGCACAAATATTGAAAATAAGCTGAACGCAACCTGAAGATACTGTTTTATTCAATTACTAACCTCTGTTAATTAAATTACAGTTATTGCTAATCAAGTCTTACGTAATTATCAAAGTTTACTAGTGACTTATCTTAACTCAACTATCTACAGGATTATGAATTCGTGAAATGATACTGACTATTTGTCGTTATCTGAACGCTATATGAAGTCTTTTAAACGTGCGTCACTTAATTCGCTTCCGCGACACTATTTCACTTAACGAACTTATTGGGCGTCTACATTAATTAAAATTTTACACAGTACCTTCTAAGATACTTGCTGCGGTTTGCGTTGCTTGATGTCTCTCAGGAAACGCGCTTGGACGAGTCGCTGCAGTGAATAGAAAGCACTGCGGCAAGCGGCCCGCCGCGCCGTAACTGCTTGTGCAGGAGAATCCAGGAGAAAACTCGATAACACGGAATGCAAGCGATGGATGATGCAGTGCGAGAACTTGGTCTTCGTGTCTGCTCCCTTGTGCAGGAAAATTCTGGGGAGTGCAGATAAACGATACGAAAATCCGGTAAGCACCCCTGGTTAAATGACTGTAATCGATCCGGTTCCGTAAATTAAATCCCACAGAGCGGATTGAGAAAATATCTCCGGAAATTAGAACCGTCGTGGTCAAAACACGCAAAGAACTGGGCACCAAGCTAACGCGGCTTGCTTCGATGCGGCAACTGAAGGTTCTGTCTGCAGGAAGAGTCCAAGCCCTTTTTAAAAGATCTGAAACTGTTGTGGCGGGAAAACAATTAGATGTTTGCGACTTTTGGCTTAAAAATGAAGCATGCGGTTAATTTGGCCATGTGAGTGGCTGAGGAGCTACTCGGGAGATAGACTGACCGATTTTGTGCGAGAAGGGGTTTACTGATGAACACATGTTAGTTTTATGCTTATATATCAATCTTAAAGTGACTTCTGCGACCTTTTAATGGCCTCATGAGCGTTTTAATTTACATCTCGAAATTATCTGCTCAACGTGCGTGTTCTCTAGCCCATATCTTAATGTTGACGTGACTTTTTACCTTGCCTGTTGACTGATTTATGATGCAACAGCTGGTCGTTTGGAACGGAATGAGCATCAGCTGCAGATTTGTGAGCCTGTCAATTTGAATAATTTATGAGAGAGCAATTGCTTCAACACGTGTAACGGAACATACGCGGCGAAAGTTGAAATTCATCTAACATTTTCTGGCCTTTCTACTTTGCATTTCTTAATAAACGGTTTACCTTAGTATTTCAGTAGAAGCCCTAAGATATTTCAGGAGTTTTGTAGACACACCATCTTGTGCACTTTCTAATTCGACTGTTATCTGGTTATAAATTTAGGATTGAGACATTTTCTAACATGACACTTTGCAACACTTCACTGCCCTTCACGTCTTCGAAAATTGAATTCCAAATACAAACTAGAAATTCGAAGACAAAGTTAATTTTTAAATGAATTTAAAGTTAAGTTTCTAACTTTGACCCTTTTTACAAAATAAACTTAGTAACTACATGGAAAATGTTTTTTGCATGTGAATATATGACCTTAATACTATTGACGGAAAAATTATTTGCAACTTTTATTTTACAGCGCTTCTGGTCATTACAGGATATCCGAGCACACTATATTATACGAGGTGCAATATCTATGAAATAAACTGCTCCACATAAGTTAAGGATATATTTGAAAATCTGCTCAATTTTTTAATTTTCAAATTTTTGTCATGTTTGACACTTTATTAAAGTTGCTAGTTATCATACCTATGCCATACGGATAAATGTAGCATTATATTGCAAGTAGAGGGCTGTGGAAAGTTCTTCTCTCTCAAACCCGTTCTAACGAATCAATTGTTTGTTTGGTTTACTTGTCAATTTGTTGACTTAATGTGCAAATTTGTATAAAAATTTTGTTGGTTGCTAATTCCCAATGCCTAGACGTAAATTAACATCTGACGAAGCAAATAGAGCAATTGGTTTGCTACAGGGTGGTCAACGACAAAGTGACGTAGCAACTTTTTTTCAAGTTAGCCAAAGTGTCATTTCTAGACTTTTTAACCGTTTTCAAGAAACTGGATCTGTTGAAGAAAGACCTAGAATTGGGCGCCCATCAATAACTACCCCTGCTGAAGACCGATATATCACCATTTCTGCACGCCGAGAACCTTTGAGCACATGTCGAATGTTGAGTAGGAGGCTCGCCGAAGCAACAGGAACAGCAATATCAGCTGAAACTGTCAGAAGACGTTTATGGGATGTCAATTTACGTTCTAGACGACTTTTTAGAGGTGTACCATTGACTCACGAACATAGGCGACAAAGATTAGAATGGGCAAGAGAGCGTGTCAATTGGACAGAAGAGTGGAAGTTGGTACTGTTCACTGATGAATCGAGATATGGTCGTTTTTCGGATAGTCGTCGAACGCGTGTCTGGACACAACCTTTGGTGCCAAGACACCGGCGATCAGTACAAGAAGTTCACCCTTTCAGAGGAGGCACTGTTTGTGTATGGGGAGGCATTTGTTATGATGGCCGTACCGACTTGCTAGTTATTCCGGGAAACATGAATTCAGAAGTATACTTGGATCAGGTGATCAACAACATTGTGCCAGAGTTTCATGCTGCTGTGGGTCCTGGTTTCCTGTTTTTGGACGATAACGCTCGTCCAAACCGATCCATGGCAGTTATGGATGCAATTGTAACCAATGGAATTCCTCATTTAGCTTTACCTGCTCTATCGCCTGATTTAAATCCGATAGAGCATGCTTGGGATCAGTTGCAGAGAGCTTTGGATCATCATAATCCTCAACCACAAACAATGGAACAATTGAGAAATTTGCTTCCACAACTCTGGCAACAGATTCCGCAAGAAAACTTTAATAATCTCGTAACCAGCATGCAAAGACGTTGCCAAGCTGCCATTGAAGCCCACGGAGGACATACTCGTTATTGCTGAAAGGGAAATTACGAAGACATTTGTGTTCATTTTCTTTTTTTTTTGATTAATTCGAAATTAAGTTATTAGTCACTTTCACCTAATTTAAATTTTTTCTTGTCTTTCTGTTTAAATTTTTTTTTTAAATTAGTAAACTTTTTTATAATAAAAAAGAAGCATTTAAAAACTAAATAGCTTAAAATCGTCTTTGAAAAATTTTTGTTTCTTTTGAAAAATCAAATTTTCCATAATATCCCTAACTTATGTGGAGCAGTTTATATATTATAATAAAATGTAACACAAAAGTTTAATTCTTACATATTTAGTTTATAAAAGGGTTGATGTCGTCATGTATTTGGAGACGTACACAATTGAAAACTGTTAACCTAAAATTATGATTAATGACAACTAGAAGTCGTAACGATTAAGAATAGAAATCTGTATTATCGATTGTTTGATAACCATTGGTTTTGACGGGTATTTTAAAAATAAACAGAACAAATGGGGTGTGAAAAATTTATAAATTAGTCAAGTCAAGTCCAAGATAAAACTGAATTTAATAGTCATTTTTAATTAATAGTATACTGGTATGTACAGTTACATATTGTCATACACATAAATAGTGCCATATGAGAGAATTAAGTGCGAAATTGAAAAACTCGAAGTGAGTGCATAAACTTACACTACAAACGGAATTGCTGCCAACCACGAGATGCATAGCTGTTGCCGAGAACAAGCGGATTGGAAAACACAGAAGATAAAAGAGCTCGTAGAAAGAAGATGACCAAGTAAATGTATTAAACTTTAATTAAAAACAAAACAAATATAAAAGGAAATCGGTAATAAGAAATATTTATCTGCTACTTACAAATAATAAAATTGAGTTCAATTGGACAAATTAGATAATTTGCCATTGTAAACATACAGTCTAATTAGTCTAAAATTGATTTGAATGAAATTAAGTATTTGTCAAATATTATAAACAAAGATACTAAACATGATAAAGGCAGATATTTTTTTAATAAACACAATTGTCTCATATTTTGCATTATAGCTTTTCATTGTTTATGTTCTAATTGTATTTAACAGTAACCCAGAGATAAGAGTCTAATAACAAAAGTTATTACAATAGCCTGCTCAAACTGTGGACCAAAAAGGTAAGATTTAGAGCCCAATTTTTGATAAAACCCTGAGAACAATATTTCTGTGGCTTGGTGCTAAAAGGGCCAATGTCAAAATCATAACATTTCAGAAAATAGCAGTTGAAGTTTTTGTCAAAAATACTTTTAATTATAGTTTAAATGCCGTGGAAGCTTTAATTACCAACTTTGGCTCAGTATATAATGCAATTGAACAGAATATGATAGTGTTTTTAGTTGTTTGAAATTATCAAACATCTTGAAAACAAAAATGACTTTGGCCCTTCTTGCATAAATTTATGATTATTTTTATGTTGCTTTTGTGACATTGGCCGTCATACCAAGAACAATAATAAACAGAATAACATTATTTTTTTAGTAGTTTATTATGTTGTTACAATTATTTTGTAATCAAAAGTGATAGAAACTAAAACTAGTACTAAAAAGCTAAAAACAGTAACAAAAATACAAAAACAACACGGTAACAGTTGCGTTTGAAAAAACTTCCATTATTCTGGTAAATCACCTTCCTCTTGTGGAGCTTCATCTGGTAAGTAAGCCACTATGTTGTCATTAGTAGTTATTTGTTCAATGAAATGATTGTAGTATGTACGATTAGTACTGGTAATATATGGCAAAAGTGCCTTTAAGTCAGTTAATTTTTCTGTACTCAAAGGAAGTGGTTCGTTGTTAAGTGGTAGAAGCGTGGGAAGATTACCCTGTCGTGTTTTCGTGTGGCTCCTGGATATATCAAAAATTTTAAACTGGCTCTCGAACAAATGTTTATACAAAATATTTGGGGTGTCGGTTGAATACCGCATCCATTTAATTTGCAGCCACTGCATTGGTTCGTTTAAAGTGTTCTTTTTACGATGCACATAATGAGTATTTAAACATGATTTAAAGTTTAAAAACTCCTCTTGTTCCAATTCTATTACTTTTATGGGGGGTTTTCTTGGAACAAAACGTATCAAATTTGCCCAATCTCGAGGCAACTCAATATCAGCAATAGTACGTTTTTTTGTTTTTTCTATTGCTGCATGAATGCTGTCGGCCTCCATATGAGTATGACCAGCCTCAAGAAATTTGTGGTTAATAGTCAAGTTTTTACCTTTAGCTTTCAATTCAGAAACAATTTGCAATAACATTGTACAAAAGAATATATTGCGGTTTTGTCCTCCGCAGGAATCGCTGTACATAGTCACTGTATGTATATCATTATTGTCTGAAAGGTTATGTAGGTAATGGTAAATGCAGGAGCCGATTTCCTGCCCACCTCGGCCAGCCACTGTTTCATTCCATAGATAGCACAAAGCAGATGATTCTTTTCCTATGGTTTGGTAAATGGTAAGGTTGAATGTCCACAACTGACGTTTATAAAAACTCATTCCACTTCTAAGATAGGGAGTGGGCAAGCATTTTTGCAAGTCGAAGGAAATTGTAACATAACCTGGATTATTCTGGCATTCCTCTTTATCTCTTCTTTTTGACTCATATGCCGACTCAGCCAAATGTAAATGTTTATTTTTTTCTTCTTCGATTGATGTTCGTTCTATCTCGCTCTGGCAACATTTCAACTGCATTGCAAACTTGTCGCATTTTGCACATGTATCGTTTTTTGGTTTATGGAATGATAAGTTGAATTCCTTAACAAATATTTTTCTATATAGCGAGTCCTTTTGCGGTTGAATATTTCTGTTTTTGCAATAATCCACATACAGTCGGTACATTTCAGCAATGGATAGATCGGGTGACAAGTACTTTTTCTGTGTATGGGAGCGCGAGTAGTGACTCTGGTAAGCTGGAAATAGGTTTATGTGTTCTTTTATTAGGAGTTTATCATTTTCTGAAATTTTAGGATGATTTCTATGTTTTCCTCGTCTATCCTCCGGGCATATTTTGCCTTCGCTAGATCGTTTCTTTTCCACAATTACTCTCGCTTTTTTCAAACTTATATCAAATGTATTTAGAAACATGATTTGACACACTTCAATTTTCTTACCGTTGTTTTTTGTCAGAAAATACTTTCTAGTAAAGTTTCGTCTACTTTGCTTGCCATCATTACGTCTCAATCGTTGAACCTGCTTTCCCTCTTCTTCTATGGAATTTGCCACAAACTGGTTTTGTCCAGAGCTAGACAACTGATAAAAACTTGTAAAAAGAATTTGTCGCTTCTCAGGGGTAAATTTTGCGAAGCACTTTTTTTTGC
>CALNHX010005752.1:0-101348 GCA_940337035.1 Agriotes lineatus
TACATCTCCGACTTTGACATCACACAAGTCGCTGTTTCAAATTCCAATAAACTAATCTACCCAATTATTCACCCCTAAATCTTTGTCTTAGATCGTCTCAAAGGCGCTGACGATAAGCAATTTTCGGTGTCATGTTTCCTCTCTTCAACTTATCTAATTCTGGGACTCCAACCGTTCTAACTTTCTGAAGGGACATGGATAGAGTCAAAAGAACTGCGTCTGAGTTATCTCCGGATACATAAGTCAAAGGTCTTGAATTGATAACAGCCACCACATCAGACAACGTCATCAATATTTCTTTATAATATAATAAAGCCTGTTACAAGACTAAACCGCATCTACGACACAAAACAAGCTCTCAAGTGGGCATTAGGTCGTTACTTTGTTAAGGCCAGGTGAAAATCCGGCGGTTCCTTCCCGAATTCAGACCGCTCGGTCTCATAGAGCGCATTTCAAATCCTGTGCCTACCTGCAACCGCTTCCCCGTGCGTCAATATAGTCTATTTTTCATTCTATGACGACCCTTGCTTAGCGCAAAGGAGCTGTCGGAAAGCGGCATTAGAATGAACCGGTTGTTTGAGTGAAAGAGAGAGCGCAAACGTACTTGCCTCACACCCTTGGCGTACGTACAGACAGTTGACCATATGTTTTTGGAGCTGCGTTTTTGGGGGCGAATAGCTTTTCCCCTACCCTGGCGTGATTTTGTGCGATAGAGATGTCTGCGCGTTATTAGTTAATCGGAGCGCACTAGCGTCCTGCCCGTGCGTCTCCTCAATTCCCCCTCAATTCCGGTAGCCTCTTTTCTCGTGGCAGTTGTCCTCACGTAGGTACTTTCTAGAACGTTAAGAGATTGTGACGCGAGTGGTGCAGAAAGTACCCAAAACCCTACGGGGATGTGATCAAACGTGTTGTGGAGCAGCGTAAATAGCATCATTTAATTTGTTGTATCGTGTCCACGCATAACTTTTGCATTAACCGCTGTTGCGGATTTTATAACGAAACCGGCTCGAAGATACCTAAGTATTTGTCTTGAGGCACTAAGGGCCGGTTGCAGAAAGCAATGTTAAGTCCGGTGTTAGCTAACGTCGCGTCAAAGTGAACAAAATCGCATCAAATTTTGTTTACTAATGTATTAGTTACCATAAGCATTTGAGATTTGATTCGTTTTTGTTCACTTTGACGCGACGTTAGCTAACACCAGACTTAACATTGCTTTCTGCAACCGGCCCTAAGTGTCGTTACTTGCTCCAGTGGTACTTGCTAGTGTAAGGATCTGTTCGCTGCCTCGTTATGTTAAGTGGTCAACCCCCCAGGTACACGACTTTCAACTATCCTCTTCCGGTCGTTCGCTCCAGCGTCCCCTCTGCGAGTGACTCCAACTACACTTCATTCACCAGGTCCCGTCGCTCCACCACAGGTATTGTTAATTAGTTTTTAACTTGTTGTAGCATTAGCCTTTATTCTGGAAAGGACACGAGCTTCTGTTGTGCCGCGATTGTTTACGTACGCCAGATAATTTTATCTGTACTGACGTTCTTTGTTGTATGCGGACGTGACCGTCAGTCGCGCTGCAACCAATTGTCATCTATACCTAAGTATAACCGCACTAACCCTAATAATTAAATTACTATTGATCCAGATGTGTTTGTACATTAAACTTGCTTATCATTAATAAACGTATACTTAATTTAAGTCTTTAACTCAAAATACTACCATTAAGCTAACATACCTTGATAACACTGGTCCAAAAAAAAAGTCTCTGAATTGATTTTTTCCAATAAAAATTATTTCGGAAAAAACTCGTTAGCCGGAACCGCTTCAAAAAAAATTTAGTGTAACGTCCACCTATAGAGTAAACTCTTAGGGCCGGTTGCAGAAAGCAATGTTAAGTCTGGTGTTAGCTAACGCGACGTCAAAGTGAACAAAAACGAATCAAATCTCAAATGTTTATGGTAACTAATACATTAATAAACAAAATTTGATGCGATTTTGTTCACTTTGACGCGACGTTAGCTAACACCAGACTTAACATTGCTTTCTGCAACCGGCCCTAAGAGTTTAATCTATAGGTGGTTTCAAAAAATTGGCAACAGAGGACGTTACAGTAAATTTTTTTTTGAAGCGGTTCCGGCTAACGAGTTTTTTATTGTTCTACACGGTTTTTGGGCCAATCTTGTTTTCTGCTGCTAGGTGGCGTATGACTTTATAGGAGCACTGGCCTTATTTGGGTCAACTACCTATATCTAAGCGATTTTTAAAGTCATTGAGGCTTCTAGCATTAACAATTTCACCCGGAAAAGTGTTCCAGTCATTAGTTACACGAAGAACAAAAAAGTTTTGGCAGCACTGACAGTGGAAGCGCTGATGAACTTAGAGGTGTTACAGCGCAAGTTCACATTTTCACTAAGCAGAATTCACGTAACGGGCAGTTATAGTAGTTGTGCATAATTTTGTAAGTCTTGATTAAGCCGCCACGAGTACGTCTTTTCTTCAGCTTTGGTATCTTCAGGCGTATAAGACGTTGATCGTAAGAGAGAGTCTTTAGTTCAAAAACAAGCTTTGTGGCTCTACGTTAAACTCTTTCAAGCAGTTCTATATCCTTATTAAAAAAAGGTTAGCACCAAACTCTAATATAGGCTGCACGTATGTTTTGTGGAGTTTCAGAAACACTTTTGGTTTTAAATCCTTGAAATTACTTTTAATTAGATATAATAGCGAGTTCGCTTTGTTAACCAGATGAGTAATACGGGAATAATATAAATGTATTGATTGTGTATATACAGTGCCTTCAGAAATGATCTAACGTTTTTGAATTGTCATTATTTTGGCGCTAGTTATTTTGACTATTTGATATTGGCTACACGTGCATTGTTATATTTTGACGTTGAAATTTATCATTGGCGTTTGTTCGTTGTGCTTTCAAGTGTTGTACGAAGTTTACAAACAGTTTCAGTTATTGTTCTGTTGTTTCAGAGCACTATTTTTTTTGCAAAAATCTCTTAACTAAATAACGTATTTGAGTTTGGTGTAAGTATACACACTAGTTAACAAATTTGAAGTTTTGAGGTTATTTTCTTATTTTAAATTACAAATTATAAACATGCCGTTCACGCCTGGACAAGATGCTTCTATCCTAATGGCTCACTTTCACAGTAGAACACGAAATTAAGATGGTTAATTGTCATATTTCATTCAGTCATGCATCCAACAATTTACTGATGCGTTTCCAAGTGTGCAAATCAATTACAAAGCTTTTCCTCAACTTAAGCGGATTATATTCTCCGTTTCGAAGACAATCACTGCATCTGCAAACGCAAATCAACAGGCAGACCTACTGTTTTAACCGAAAAAAAGTAACTGATATTAATAATCGAATGCAACTAAGCCCGCACAAATCAGTTTCCACATTGGCTGCCCAAAGTGGTATATAAATTGCTCATTTAAAGCCTAATTTATGCATATATTCGTGTTATAAGGCTCCACATGTATCCGCACAAAATAATAGTGCTATAAGACAGGGCCGTAGCTACAGGCTTGGGGGCCCTGGGCCAACAAATAATTATGGGGCCCCCATGTTATCTTCCCCTTTACCTCTACATCACTTTCATTTAGTAAGACTTTTTTTAATAGGGTTACTATTTGGTGTTTTTATTTCTGTTAAGATAGAAGAATGGGTATTTAAAACAGACAAAACACATATTTACTTCACATTGAGTTTAATATAAAACTGTATTTAACGTTTAAACAGGCTAAGTTTAGTTCAAAACTTTTTAAAGACAACTTCGTAAAAATCTTCCTCCGTCTTCGGGGGCCCCTATGTTCGGGGGCCCCGGGGCACTGCCCCGGTTGCCCCGGTGGTAGCTACGGCCCTGCTATAAGAATTATTTGAAAATGATCACGAATACAATATTGCTAGTGGTTTAATCTAAATTAGATGACGATAATGTGTTGGATGTAATATTTATGTCTGACAAAGCGTGGTTCCATTTGTCAAATTATGTGATCAGCAGGGGTAGTCCCTTAAACAGAATTTAGGGTAGAATAGGCAAATTACTTATCTTAAGTGAAATGGACTATTTTTCCCTAAAACTAACTTTAAAAATTGAATTGATGTGATTGAAATTGGAGTTTACACTTTACATGAAGACACGTGAATACATTTTTATCAATAAAATGTTTATAATAAAATTTGTATTGTATAAGATTACTCCGATTTACTTTAGTTTATTCCTTACGAGATAAAATTTTATGATTTTATAAGAGCTAGGTTGATTTGAGTGTTATTTATTTTCACTTAATGAGAAATTAATAAATGATAGCATAATACAGTGTTTACCTCCAGTACCCACTCGAACGCCACTGCTACGAAAACTGAAGGAGAATGGTTTTCATGTTATATGTAATGCCAATTCCTGTTAAATGGCTTGACTAGATAAGTCCTTAATCAGCGTTCGGACATTTCTGAAGGCACTGTAACATTACTGTACATTAATCTATTTGATGTTATTGACAACTTGGATTTTCTATGGGAATCTAAAATTTTAATATTAGGAGACCTAAATGTAATTCAATTAGCTGAATACTACTTAAATGTGGAACCTTTATTCAATTACTCAAATTTGTTTATAGCCTACATAAATTTTGTTGATTTTATTAATATCGCCCAGAATAACTTAATCACAAAGAATATTTTAGATATAGTATTATAAGTAACACGCCTGCGGAAATTTCAAGAGAATCACAGGTGTTGGTATCTAAAGACGAAAGTTCGAAGCTATCCGCTACCGCGAGCAGACGTGTTTCTGTGCTTCCGTGTTTTGCATGTACTCTCTAGTTTTAAGTTTTAGATTAACTATTACATAAGATGTACTTATAGTCCGCAAAACGGACCGATTGTACAAACGAAAGGAAACAATAAAAAAAAATTATTTTGGTACTCAGCTAACAGCCGTTAGGTCAATTATAGTCGTCGCTGTACATTTTATGGGTACTTCCAACCCCACTAACGACTGTCATGATGTTATTATGACATCCGGAACCAACTATTTCCGTGACAGCCATATCACTAGGCGCTGAGAAAAGCAGCCATGGAACTCCCATCCAAGTTCTGACCAGAAAGAGCGTTGCTTAACTCTACTGATCGAACGTGATCGCTTGTACAAGCTACACCACCCGGGACCTACATTACAGCGGTGTTAGATGTATTTGAAGTGAACATGCAGAGATTGAAAAAAAAACATTGAAAACAATTGATTTTTAAGTTGGCAAGTATGTTGTTCTGTTTAATTTCTATAGTATTTAATAATTTTTTTAAATTTAAATTAAGTTAATTATATTATATGTATATATGTGTACTCTTCCTATAATTAGGTTTAACCTGTTGGAAAGTGCTGATGAATAAATAAATAAATAAAAGAACATTTCGAATCACTGCTAATAATATGTCCGGAAACTTTCTTTAAGAGTATAATCTATTTTTGGATTGTTAGCACCAATATGCAGTGTTACACGTAGTAACCATGTTTTCATCCAAGAACTGATTCTATGTAGATCTGATTACAAAATATGAGTGTTCATCAAAAGATTGTTGAAAAACTTAGTATCATCAGCAAAAACAGTAGATGGAGATTCGATATTTAAAGTTAAGTCGACTATGTAAATTAAATACAGAGTGGGTCCAAGAACTGACCCCTGGGCCACTGCACTTTTTACTGGATAAGAGTCAGAAAGAGAATCATTAACCTGTACTTGGTAAGTTGGTCCCACAGTCTTTAATCCATTTTAGCAAATTTCCATATTGTTCAAGTTTTAACAAAAGCCTACGAATGCCTTTTCGAAATCCAAGTACACAACATCAATTGGTGCTTGACTGTCGATATATTTAGTCCACGTGTCTATGTTCAACAGACGTAATACCAAGCCCTGGTTTACTGAAGAAATCAAAACGCTAGCCACAGAAAAGCGACAGGCATATTTAAAATTCCGCAGTAATAAGACACCAGAAGAACGTAATACATATATACAGAAGAGATATCAAGTAAATGGAAGAATCCGAGAAATAAAAATCTGGTGTGATACACTCACACAACTTCCTTTTACAGTGATCTTATAATTAGTCAAAAATTTTATTTTTAATTTTTAACCATTTGTTAAAAATTTTCAAAAATTACAAATTCTAAAAAACGGTACAAAATCGAGTGTTAGTTACCGGGTGTTTTATTTAAAATAGGAGTTAATAAAAAAAATAGAAAAAAAAACAAAAGAAACCCACTTTAGAAGTATTCAACTAGAAAATCACCTATCTCACATCAATACACATTAAAAATGTAAGAAAAATGTAAAATTTAAAAAAAATCGTTAGAGCCGTTTTTGAAAAAATCGAAAAAAACTGAAAAATCACAAGAGTAAACACCTACTTCCGGTTATGCGATTTTCTTCAAAAGCTTGCTGTCTCATCTACATAGTACACAAAACTTATATATGAAGTTTCAATGTCATACCTCTTTTCGTTTTTGAGATATTCTGTTCACAGACACACACACAGACAGACAGACAGACCAATGAAAAAAATATGTTTTTTGGGATCAGGGGACTCTAAAACGTGAAGATCTGTTGAAAACTCAATTTCGAATTTTTGGGGTGAATCCAATACTCCTTTATAGTAGTAAAAGGAAGTAAAAACGAGTTTTGGGAAAAATTCTCTAAGGATATGGAATATGATTTGTATGGCGAACAAAAAAAGGTTTGGAACATGTTACGAAGCAGAAAAAGACCAATTAACGAATACGTCGAAACAAAAAGTATAACACCTGAGCAATGGACCAACCACTTCAAAAATCTGTACAAGACTCACCCTACAAACGCACAAGAAGAAGTTATATTGAACAACGACGACGAGATGGATGACCCATTTGAAATTAGTGAAGATGAAATAGCATCAGCGATTAGAAAACTAAAAAACTGAAAATCCCCCGGTCTCGATCAAATCACAAACGAAATGATCAAGCACGGAGGAGACGCACTTACCCTCCAATTAACCATCTTTTATAACAAAATATTTGACACAGGGACTATACCAAACCAATGACGCTCAAGCATTACCATTCCAATTTTTAAGAAAGGATCGAAAATCAATCCACAAAATTACAGAGGTGTATGTCTACTAAGCAGCATTCTGAAATTACTAACAAAAACAATATAAAAAAAAGTAGTATCGATATTAAAAGGCAGCGAGGAACAGCAAGGCTTTCGCCAAAATAGATCAACTATAGATGCTATATACATTCTACGACAGCTGATAGAAAAATCCATCGAATACGATAAACCAATATATCTTTGTTTCATTGATCTAACGCAAGCATTTGATCGGGTCAAACTAGAGGATCCTCTTAACATACTGGAACAAAACCATATCCATCCAAAAATAATTAAAGTTATCAAAGAACTAAACTCTAACTGTGTCACCAGGGTAAAAACAATGGGAAAATTAACTGACGAGGTACCAGTCAACGCTGGTTATAGAATAGGAAACAAGATGCTAAAGATAATCTGTTATGCTGATGATGCCGTAATTATGGCAGAAAACGAAGACGATTTGCAGCGTCTCCTACTCAAATTCAAGACAACATCGGAAAAGTTTAACATGGAAATATCTACCAGCAAAACGCAGTCAATGACAATCTCTAAAGAACCGTTACGCTGTAAACTAGCAATAGACGACCAAATAATCACTCAGGTGATGAATTTCAATTATCTTGGAGTACATATATCCAGCAGTAGAGATATTAAACAGGAAGTACGTACACAAGCTACGAAAGCATCAGCCGTGTCGGGTTGCCTGAGAGATATTATATGGAGAAACAAATTTATGACAACTGACAGTAAAACACGCATATACAAATCGTGTGTCAGGCCAATTCTGACCTACGCAGCCGAAACACGGGCTGAAACCTCTAAAACAAAACAAATGGTAAGAAGCACTGAAATGAAAACCCTGCGTAGCATAGCGGGAGTAACACTAAGAGATAGAGTAAGGAGTAACAACATAAGAGAAACATGAAGGATCGAGGATATAGTGCGATGGGTGAGAGGAAGACGTAGGCAGTGGAGAGATCACGTAAATAGAATGGATGAGAACCGAATAGCGAAAATAGTGAACATACATAAACCCTTAAATAGACGTCCGCCAGGATGCCCACCAAAGCGATGGTTCGAGAGCTGGACATCTGCATCCCAGGAAAATGACAACACTTAGAGATTCATTGGATAAAACAGGACTAAGACCTAAATTAAGTAGAAGAAGAAGTGTATGTTCAAAACCAAATTGGAAAGAACTGATGTACCTGGAATAAAGCCATGTTGACATTTGGGAATAACAGAATTTGACATAAGAAATTCAGTGAGTTCTTTGGCGATTATTTTTTCCATACATTTGCAGATAACAGAAGTAAGGCTTACTGAACTGTAACTGCTGGCAGAGAATTTATTGCCTTTCTTAAATATAGGAACTATAATAGATTTTTTCCATTCTAGAGGGAGTACCCCTTGTTTAAGTGAGAATTCTATTAAGTTTGCAATTGGCTCCGCTAAGCTTATGGCACAGCTTTTAAAAAAGTTGGCGGATAAGTTATCTGAACCTGGACTGGAATCTACAGTGAATTTATTTTAATGCGCAATATATGGGCTTGTAGTTTCCACAAGGATTTGAGTGTTTGCCTATTAGTTTCTAAGGATACGTCACGCCCACACAATGTGTAAATGCGCTTATTTTAAAATGCAATGTATGAACCACAATTTTATTGAAAAATAAGCATTACAAATAACAACAGGCAATCTAACATGTAGTAACTCACATACTTGCTGTAAACTGAAGTCTTTACACCATTTGATCAAATGAATTCCTTCCTTCGTAGAATACATAATTTTTTACGTTCTTATATTGCATTTTAAAATAAACGCATTTACACATTGTATGGGCATGGCTTATCCGTAGCATCCACATTGCGCCTTATAATAAATTCACTGCATTTTGATAGTATATAATTGTTTAAGAACATCTCTTGTAATTAGTACATTTGCTATAGAATTGTAAACTCGTTTCGTTTTGTCGATAGTTGGCGTGGTTCGGGACTCCTCAAGACACGTGCTTTGAAACTGTAAAACAAGTATTTCGCTAGTAATGGTGGGGTTAGAGTGTATCATACCTTCTGTGAATGAAAAGTAATTGTAGACACTTGCGATGATAAATTTCTCCATATATATTTACCTGTAGAATTGTTTCGGTCCTGAGTCAACAATTTTTTCTTCCTAATTTGATCACATTTTTCTCAGTTCAGTAGTTAATATGTTTGCAAAAATTTTATAATCATTGAAATTTTCCAGTGTTTTTTTAGCTTTCTATCTCTCTCATAATTTAAGCTTCCGTCGTATTTGTGATTTGAGATCTGCTGTAATCCAAGGTTTATGCTTTTTATATTTGACAATCTTGCGTGATACATATACCGTGTGTCCACAGGAGGACGCACCATAGGGATAACCTAATAGAATAGAAAGATCGGCTAATGCTGTGATCGCCGGCACGCTAAAACGTTATTTTCTGGCTTCTGACTTGCCACTGTATGAAACAATATTGTTATAAATGGTACAAGAAAAGGGACAGTGGTCACAGCACTGGTTGATATTTATATTCTATTAGCATTATCTTATCTCTATGGTGAGTACTCCTGTGGACACACGGTATAGACTCCGATATATTAATCACGTGTAATAATTGTTGCCAATAGTCAGGGCCGTAACTAGGTATAGGTCGAGTAGGCACCTGCCTACAGGCGCAAGCGGCAAAGGGCGCCAAAATTGCACTGAAAACAATAATTTCTTTCGCACAAATAAAAAAACAAACATATTTGAAAAATTGTACATAGAAAATTACAAAACAAAATGTTCACAACGTCTTTAATACAGAAAGAACGCTGCAAGAAAAACAACTTTTGCTGAATTAAATTATGGTTGAAGTCTTTAAAATTATCTACAAAATAGGTAAAAATTCCTTAATGTTGCTAATAATACTGAAACACTTAGCAATGCAAATCACATGAATTTGGAAATTAAGAAAAACGTTGCAGCCAGTGGGATGCGAACTCGCGTTCACTGATAAATGCATATACTTATCGTTGCGTTATAAATGGTGCAGTAGTGTTCCGATTTTTTGAAAAAAATGCGATGCCGATGAAATGGCGACACAGAGACGCAGGTACACCACATATTGCGATGACTGCCTTGTTATTTTGAATGGGCGAGTCTGAATCGATTAAAATTCAACTTTCCCCGAAGTTGGGCGACATAAATTTGCAAAGGAACCCCTATCTAGTGCCTGTTTGTAATTATTTATTTATTTTTATATAAAAATAATATAAGTTAAAATTACGTGGCAAAAATCCTAGTACACACAATTCTCGGTTTATATTTTTATACTGTGCTCAACCTTCACCTGTCAGTAAATTAAGGCTGGTTAAAATGAACTGTAATAATTAACTGCACAAATAAAATGGTTGAATGCCCCTCTTTCTATTTTATTTAACTGCAATACCAATTACGCTAGCTCTCAGCAAACACAAAACTTCTTATATCATGGGTTGGGTTCATAAACGGACTATATTCTCAAATTTTAGGTTATTTGTCACAACATAGCTCGTTATTAGTAGATAAAATTCACAATCTCGTAAATTGACAGATGAGCACAAAATGGTTTTTGCGTACAGCGTGAAATTGAACGTTTAAAAAAGTGAAATACAATGAAAATGCGTCAGGTAAATTATTTGAATATTCCCGCTTGGCAACTATGAAAACATCACCTTCATTGTTTCTCAAGATGACGTCAAACTCGCCTTGATTGTTATTCTCAGGATGACGTAGAATGCACGCCGATCTTTCATTTGTTTTTGAAGCTCGATTCTGGCCGATTTCGCCAAAACCTGGTGACGCCGTTCGATTTTCGAAAACCACGAAGTAATTGAACCTTTGGAAAAACGCTAGGCCTCTTCGGCAAGGTTTGATTTAAATAGTTTTCCCGAACGCTGACACTTAATGTTTAGATCTATCCTACCTCGTGAATTTCGCTTCGTTGCTGGCTTCGGAGCTGGTCGTAGTGACGCTGCTGGAATATCTCAGGTTGTAGCTGCTTCACTGCCCGCCAATGTTGATTCGGACTTTCTTGCAGGCTCGACTGATGTCCTGGACTGCTAACCTCTGGCTTCCGATGGTAATTTCTGTGGCAGTCGAAGATCGTAATTTTCAGTTGGACGGCTCCCGAATCCTCGGAGACGAGATTTGTAAAAATGTAAATGTTTCGTTGCAGAAACTGCTGCAAACGTTAGCACAGGTACACTACCACATTGGCAATCAAATGGACCACTTTTTATATTATAAAATGCTCATTTATTATTATAAAACATTAATTAAATGTGGAGCACAAATTCAACAACCTTTCAAATTAATTTTATTCAATTGTTTTTTTTTGTGAATGACAAAAAAGCATCATGTTGTTAAGATACGGTGTTATTCTACTATTAATTGGAAATTAGGTTTGATAATATTTACCACAAATGGAGTAAAGTTTGATTACATAACTTACAATCTATTTTCTTAATCTAAAATATTGTCTTTTTGCTTATAACTAATATTGTTCTATAGCGTCGCACTCACAAACGTTTTTAGTTTCACTGCTCTGCTTTTGCACTATGTTTTTAATTATTAAAGCACTGATTTTTGAGTTCCGCACTTTTCACGTTGCTTGCTCCTTTTCTGTTGCCTCCATTCAGGAATTGCTCTTTGCAATTTTCTAGATTTTCCTTCATCTTGCTTTACCCTTCAGCTTGCTCACAGTTTTCACAATCCTTTGCTTTTATTGATAACTACGCTCCTTTTATGCACGTAACAACCTTTTTGTGACAATTACTTTCGTTTGGTCTGGCTTTACATGTGCACAAACCTATCATTTTAAAAATGTAGATATTTTTGATTATCAGACGATAAATGTAAAAGTCGTACAGTAACATTAATATTTTTTGTCACAGGTATCGTTAGTGTACTCAGGGGTGCAAAAATGTTAATTTGCCTACAATAAAAGTTTGCCTAGTTACGCCCCTGCCAATAGTTTACAGGATTTGAGGTGACAATAGACAGAGAAGTTAGACTTTCTTGTAAAAATTGATTAATGTCACCAAGCAACATCTCACGGCAGCTTGGAGAGTCGAGGGCCACATGCGGGCTTGATTGGTCTGAAGTCCGAAAATAAAATTTTGCAGCTCACTGGCTTCGTTAATCCCGTCTCGTAGAGTTTAACTACGGAAAAAGTAAATGCAGTCTCCATGTGTCATGCACCTCATTTACTAGTCTGTGGAATGATTTGTTATTAATTTGAACCATTTGATTGATCCATCAAATTAGTGAACGCCCTCTGGACCTTTTGCCTTCCACTTTGCCTTGTATTATGAGCTTCTCCATACCTTCTTCTCGTCTCTTAACATGTACAAAAAAAATAAGTATTTGACTCTGAATGGTTGCAGAGAGCATTTGTTGGATATTAATCTCACGGAGTGTGGAGAAGTTTGTTCGATGTGCGGTCCAAAGTATGCAAAGCATTCTACAGCAGCAGTACATCTCTGTTGCATGGACTTTTCACCTTTCACTTTATCTCATGGTGTATGACTCTGAAGCATAGATCAGAATGGAAAACACGAGGTGGAGAACTTTTCCTAAAATGACGTAAAAATAAACAGACCAGAACAAGTGGCGTTAGAAATTAAAATTAACCTAAGAAGCCAAAAACTGATATCTTGGAAAGGAAGACGGAAGTGCAGAAGCGAAGAAAAAAGAAAAATAACATGGTAATCAAATGTGTTTAAAGTTTAATGGAGAGGAACTAGAAGTAGAAACACTGGAATTTTTAAACAAAGAGTTAGGAGTACAAGTTACGCTCAACGAATTGTACAAAGTAAGCAAAAGAAGAAAAAATGTTATAATAGTGGAATTGGAAAGTTGAATAGAAACTAGAGGTCCTGAAGTACAAGATGAAACTAGGGAATAAGAAATATTTATCGAAGGTGGCCTGATATTTAAAGAAAGGAAGATGTGGGGAAAGATAGAAAGTATAGCAAAGCAACGTAGTGAGAAAGGGCAAGAATGAAGACTGGGTATCAAAAGTTAACGATTAATGACCGGCAGTGTGTATGGAATAGGGATGTCGTACCCGGTCTAAAATCAAACCCGGGTACCCGAAAGCAGTACCCGGGTACCCGAAATATATAACAAGAATGTTAGTGTACATCTGAACATCTGAAGTAACTACAAATTGCTTTCTTTTTTGCGCCGCGAGTTTTAAATTGAACTAAATTGAAATAGTATTTTCACACTTCCAAGTGTTATCAAATTCAAGTACGTGACTTTTTGTTCGAAATTGGTAGCAGCATCAATCGTGTACCCGGGTCCTAAAACTACACCCGGGTCGACAATTACCCGGGTACCCGCCGACATCCCTAGTATGGAATTACAAGGAAAGCGAACTGCAGACTGTCAACTCTGACCATTTTATAGTTAGAATAAAGATGACCCAAGAAGTACCGTGGGAAGAAAGGGAGAGGGTTAAATGGAAAGAGGAAGAAGTAAGTGCTCGATATCTAATGTTGACCGAGAGCGTTAGAGAAGAGGTAAGAGATATAAAAGCACAGTGGATTAAAATTAAGGAAGTGATCCAACAGGCCACGTATAGTTTTAAAGAAGAAACTGGAACAGAGAAAAAAGAATGGTTTGACGGGGACTGTGAGTAGGTGATAGAAGGAAACAGGGTAAGACAAGAGATACTAAGGAAAAGAACGTTAGACACAAGGGCAAATTATCTAGAGAGAAGAATCATCATCCTGATCCTCTTATACCTGAAGGTGTCGAGGTTTTTTCTTCACTTCACTTTTCTTTTATTCACTATCTTCACCTTTCTTTTATTCACTTCACTTCACTTCCCTTCTTTGTTTTTTGTTTCCACAAAATTACACCACTCCTTTCTGTTCCTGGCCATAATTCTTGCTTCTTCCCATGTTTTTCCCCTTCTCCGTAATATTTCCCCTACACTTTTATTCCACATTTTGTTTGGGCGCCCTCTTCTATTCTTTCCTGTTTTCTTGTTTCCCATACCTTCTTTACTTGCTTCTTTTGTCCATCCTGAATAAGTATCCTAACCATTTTAACTTCTTTTCTATAATTTTATATTTCAGGGCTTGTTTTAAGGGGTCCTCTAATTTCTTTATTTCTCTTTCTATCTGTTCTCCTAACTCCCACAACTTTTCTCAGATATCTCATTTTGGCAGCTTGTAATCTTTGCTCCTGTCTATCGTTCAATACCCAATTTTCAGCTCCGTAGGTTAATATTGGTGTATATATTATTTTATACAGTAAACTTGTTTTGGTAATGTCCTTGTTGATGCTTTAATTCAATTTTCTATTTCTTTTTCTTGCAGTCCTTTACTGTTTAAGACTACTCCGAGATACTTGTACTCTTCCACTTGTATATTATCTTCTCCGATTTTAATATTTAGTTTTCCTTCTTTATTTGTAAGAATCATCACCTTTGTTTTATCTTTATTTATTATTAAATTACATTTTTCTAGTGCCCTTGCCCATACACTCATGTTTCTTTCCAATTCCTTTCCGCTCCTTGCAACAAGTACTAAATCATCCGCAAACACAAAGGCTTGTATTGTCACTGGCTGTAGATTGCTATAACCTGCTCTGTATTTGATTGTTCCTTTCCAGCTTTCTCTTATGACATCATCAAAGAGGCAGATAAACAATAGCGGGCTCAGTACTCCTCCTTGTCGCACTCCATATTTATTTGTAAATTTCTTTGTCGGCATGTTGCATATTGTAAACTTATTTTTGATTTTCCTATACAAACTTTTAATTGTTGCTATTCGTTCACTACCCGCTTTTCTTGTTCTCTCTTTTCCATATTCCTTCTCTACAGCCTATATCGAAGGCTTTCTTTATATCCACGAATGCTAGATATACATTTACTCCCTTTGCTAGTGCCTTCTCTATTATTTGTTGTATTGAAGATATGTGGTCGTGCATACTGTGGGCTGGTCGAAATCTACTCTGTTGATCTGCTAGCTGTTTTTCTACAATTTGGCGCAGTTGGTTTTCTAGCATTACCTCTTGAGGGCAGTGCATAGCAGTGATATTCCCCTATAGTTGCTGTAGTTCTTTGTATCCTCTGTTTTGTAAATTGGCACTATAACAGCCGTACTCCATTCCTCTGGTATTATTTTTTGTCTCCAAGCTAGGTTTAGAATATTCAGGAGTTCTTTCTTTCCTTACAGTCCTGAGTACTTGATCAGTTCTGCATTCATCTCATCCACCCCTGCTGCTTTACCTATCTTTAATTTTCCAATGGCTTTTTCAAGTTCTTTTTCTGTAATACTTTCTTCTTGGGCTTGGACTCTTCTACTTCGTTTATAGCTTCTTCCGTTCGAGTTAAGTGTATCACTTTGTTCGTACCTTTCATTATTCAATAGTTCATAAAAGTGTTCTTCTGATCTCCTCATAATATCCAACGCTTTAATCAACAGCTTTCCATTTA
This sequence comes from Agriotes lineatus, assembly GCA_940337035.1. Taxonomy (NCBI): domain Eukaryota; kingdom Metazoa; phylum Arthropoda; class Insecta; order Coleoptera; family Elateridae; genus Agriotes; species Agriotes lineatus. The sequence continues at coordinate 15,629 of CALNHX010005752.1, forward strand.
TTCCTTTTATAGTTTTAACTGTATATTCGTTTTTGTTCCTCATATTCTTTAGTACTTTGTAAAGTTTCTGATTTTCCTTACTATTTTTTTATAACTTTTGTTTAAATTCTTCCCATGTTTTTTGTTTGGCCTCTTAACAAGTTCTTTTCTTTAATTATCTGCTGTTTGTATCTATTATACTCTTGCTTGTTTTTGTGTTGTATAGAAAGTTTCCACCTCTTTTTCTTTTCTTTTACTTCTTTTTCGATATCCTCATTCCACCAATGTGACTTTTTCCTCTCACCTCCTTTTTTTGTTGCTCTGCATACTTCTGCTGCTGCTTTTGTTACCGTTTGCTTGAACCTTCCCCATCTAGATTGTTCACTTTAATTTTGTTCAAAGTTATAGTTGTGTTCTATTTGATTTTCTACCCCTTCCCTATATTTTTCTCTTACGGTCAGTCAAATCTGTGAGCTACATAAATTAAACTATGCTTGCACATTCCGAACATCAATATTACTGAAAGTCTGAATGTTACCGTTTCGAATTCTGCCTTCTCTAATGCCAACCTTTCTCTCCCAAATTATAGTTACTGCTGATCATATCAAGTGCATTTATTAGTGTAAAATACTGACTATCTTGCAATAAATAAAATATTTAATTCTGTGCTCATTTTGAAATTATTCATTTTCTTGTTAATTCGGCAATCAGAATTGCCGAGGGCAGTGAACCATTACAATATATTTCATACTTATACTCATACTCATCCACTTCTTAAGAAATTGTATCGAAAAGGATGCTTATGCTTTTACAAGCAATCTCCCCTTCATACTGTTTATTCAGTACATAATTTGCTCACAAAATATTTGTATACTTAAAATTATTTATTTGCTTAATTACAATTCTATACACAGTGACAGAGGATACGGTTGCACAAATATTTCAACAACTAATCCCAGTACTTAATGAGACCATCCCACCCAGCAGTGACCAACTTACTGGACTCATGGGGATGCCACAATACACTTATACAAACATTGTCATGCGCTTTCCACTTTTTATACAACTTGGTCGTTTTCCAGTCCCAAATATAACATTTTCCATCAGCATCACCCGAAACGAGATAGCTGAAAATACAACTTATAAGTGGATTGGCACTTAAAAACCTTAAGTCACTTACCTCATATCAGGTGAAAAGTCTAAAGTGCAGGCATACCCTGCTACCATGTGTCCGGTGAAAGTCTTTTTACGGTTCATTTTAAACCGATTCAGGGCAGAAAAGATCACTATTTTATTATCCATGCTTTGGCATGCAAGCCACTTGCCATTTGGTGCAGGAGTTACAGCAGGCATTGAGTGCATAGTTGGGTCGGCAATGTACTTCATGTCGACGGGAATGTCCCTGCAAGGTTTAAGGTTAGATGGAACTAGATAATTGTGGCCTTACATTACCATTCCCAGACACGCAAGCTTTTATCATCAGACGTGGTGACAAATCTTCGGTTTTCATCAACAAAGGTAATGGAATTTACGGCTCCCAAGTGGCGGTCATATTCTTGTACTATGTCGCCCGAACGGGTGTCCCACTTTAAAACAAACAATATTAATATCAACTATAAGACGATGCATAAGACATGATGCAATATGGAAGCAATGGACAAATATAATTTACTTTACAAACAGGCTGTGTATAGCCTATGAGGATTTGTAAAAAGACCATTGTTCTATGTAAATGACAAAATGCCACAAATATGCATTATGCATACACAGTCTGTTCAACAAAAAAGGCCCCGCCTTCTAGCTACTTTATTATTTATTTTAGACCCAATAAACCTATATCAAATCAAATGGCACATAAAAACCTACATTTTAACACAATCAACCAATTTTTATCTTCAATTGTTTCAGAGTGGTGACGTCACATGCAATTTTTTTAAATGACACTGTACTATATATTTTTTGACATTTTCTGGTAGAGGTTTTTTTTCTCTTTTCAACAATATAAATATTTCATGCACTTGCATAAAAAAATTTTCGTGAAAAATTACAAAAACTTTTTCACAGTGGGAGGCCATAATACAAAACTGTAAACAAAAGTGTAACTCAGAAAAACTCGTAATTCCTTCAATCTTCCTTAAAAATCGCATTTCCGTAGCTGTGATTCTTCCTTTATCTCTGTCAGTCAGAGCCCATGATTCGCTCCCATATATTAGCGCCGGTCTTACTATCTGTTTGTACACTTGTTTTTTTTTTTTGGAATTTCTCGCTCTCCTAGAAAGGTGTTTCTTAATGTGTTATAGATTTTTCCTATTTGCTCATTTATTTCCATATTGATGATTCCGTTTTCTTCTATGTATATTCCCAAGTATTTATAGCTTTTAACTTGTTCCAGCAGTTTTCCCTCCATTTCTATCTTATGCTTCTTTTCGTTTGTTGATATTATCATGGTTTTTGTTTTGTTGCTGTTTATTTCAATATTAGTTCTTTGTAAGGGAATCCCAAATGTACTGATGGTTTTCAAACTTAAATAACTTTTTATTAGGTTCATACATTACAAAAATAAAACTTACATATAAAAGCTGAAACATGGGAGTTTTTTTTTACTTGAAAATTGAAGTGGTCAAGTCGCTGCTTTCTTCCTCAATACACTCTTGTAGGCGCCGTACAAAATCTCTCATTACTTATTACGTTTTTAAGATTGAAAACACGTCGAGGTCTTCCAGTCGATCTTTTGTTATTAATGTTGCCCAAAACTTGCCATTTCTCATTCCACTTCAAAATGGTGTTGCGTGATGGAGCCTCCCGATGCGACTTTGGAATTCATTCCAAAATGCTCGTTAAGTCGCAACAATCGAATTTGTTGTCAAATAATGTGTTACGCAAAAGATGCGTTGGTCGATGGTATAATTGTTCATGATAATTATTTCGACAACTGTCAACAAAACTCCCATGCTTCGTTGATAAGATCCCATTTGAAAAGTTGGAATTGGTTAATCTGTTCAAATGTTATTTAATTTTGAAAACCGTCAGTACATTTTGGGATTCCCTATAGTTTGTTAAATTCTGTGGAAATTCAAACATATGAATAATATGTTGGTGGCACTGTAAGTCTATGTTAAATTGGATGTTAGCAGGTTAGGTTTTGTGTCAGTCTGTGTCAAAACTGACGCAAAACCTAACCTGATAATCTCGAATTTGACATTGACTTACAATGCCACCAACATATTATTCTTGATTTACTCCCTTTCAATATGGCCGCCATAGCTGAAATCGGCTACTTGGCGCCGCCACGAGTGTCGCTTCTGAATCCATTAGGTGTTTATTCAGTTACAATATCACAAGAGCATAAAAAATAATCGATTATTTTACTTTCCGACCAACAAGACGTATTCTGCGAAATTTTTAAATTTTTTTTAAGGAATACGAGTTGGTGAGAAGTAATTGATTATTTTTGATGATCGAGTGATGTTCGTTACGATTATATAATAAATGGAAAATTAATTAAACAAGAAAAAATCGTATTATTTTGTAGTAATATCAAACGTATTAAAATCCCAACTATGTTACTATAACAACGATGTTCAAAATCATGGCTCGAGATTGAATATTTTTAATTGTTGGACACAGTGAAAAACCAAAACAGTTATATCACATTGTCAAGCGTATAATCGCTGATCTATACGTCGTAACTATGATAAATAGAAATTTTCTATTGGCTTACTATGTAATGAATTATATAATCTGTGATATTATTCATACGTTTGAATTTCCACAGCCGCCCCTTATGAACTATTTTAATGAACATGTACAACAGGAAGTATGGTGAAAATAATTGCAGAATTTTTGAGCTTGCCTGATGCGAAGAAATTTACTGGTCATTGTTCCCGGCGCACCTCTACTACAATTTTGGCAATTGCAGAAACAGATCTCCAAGACATAAAAAGGCACGGTGGGTGGCGCTCTGATTCCGTTGCAGAAGGTTATATACAAACTTCTGCTGAGAATAAGAAGAAAATAGCAATCTAGATTTTGGGGGAAAATGAAGTAGTGCTATCTGAAAAAGTTGATGCCACTGTCTCGGTAACCAATTCCACTTGCTCAAGCACATAAGTGATAAAGGCCAGTGTTAACAAAGGTGTTAATTTATGTAGCTCTTCAAATTGTGTTATTAAAATTTATAAATAATAATATAGTTATTTAAGCATCAAGGGAAGTAAGTAGCTTTTACCAGTCGAGAACAAGTTTGCCAGCCCGAGCGTGCGAGGGCTGGAAAAGTTCGAGACTGGTTGTATGCTTATAATATTTTTCTCCATGACCAACAAAAATTTGAATAATTTTCCCTTAATAATTCCACGTTAATTGATAAAAAATTAATCTATTACAAACAAAGCAAATAGTCACCTAGTGTCGAGTTGCTTAGTATCCTAACCCTACTTATCTCCATGCACTTACTTTGACATATCCATTGCAGGTAAGTTGATTTTACTGTTTGTTTACTGGTTGTCATGACATTAGGGAAGTAAGGTAAAACCTACTCCCCAAGGGAAGTAAGTGGATAAGTGATTGTTTATATTGACAGAAACAATTGCTACTAAGCAAGTGAACGGGTTTGAACTTAGCTGATCCTAACCTATTTGAAATGTAAAAACTTATTAAGATAAGTAGGGTTAGGATACTAAGCAACTCGACACTAGGTGACTATTTGCTTTGTTTGTAATAGATTATTTTTCTATCAATTAACGTGGAATTATTAAGGGAAAATTATTCAAATGTTTGTTGGGCATGGAGAAAAATATTATAAGCATGCTCGGGAAGTAACTATCTACAACCAGTCTCGAACTTTGCCAGCCCTCGCACGCTCGGGCTGGCAAACTCGTTCTCGACTGGTAAAAGCTACTTACTTCCCTTGATGCTTAAATAACTATTTCTTGGATTTATGACATGTCCATTTTATTACCTCATTAGTGCGGGAATGATTTTATTACCGCACTCAGTGGGATTACAAGACTTATACCGGGTGACTATAAATGATTGAAATTTTTTTTCTTAGGTTGGCACTGTTTATGTTGGTCACACTGAGAATCTATGTCAAATTCGAGGTTAGCAGGTTAGGTTTTGCGTCAGTTTTGACACAGAATGACGCAAAACCTAACCTGCGAACATCGAATTTATCGAATTTGACATAGACTTACAGTGCCACCAACATAAACAGTGCCAACCTAAGAAAAAAAATCTCAATCATTTATAGTCACCCGGTATATCTAAAATGAGTGCGATATGGTATCACTTATCCCAAGGTGATAGATAACATTAATTTACATTGCAATACCATTACTTAGAACTTTACGTTTGACCAAAGAAAGAACAAGGAGAACTCAGACCCCTGATGTAATTTATTAAAGCACAGAGTCTAAAATGGTTTGGCCACATGCAAAGAAGAGACACAGAAGAAATAATAAAGAAGGTAATGGACTGGAGACCGATGGAAGAAAGACCGAGAGGAAGGCCAAAAATCCCGATTGAAGACATTGGGCAATAAGAATCAATAACTGGAGACAAACTGTGGTTTTCTTCTTCTGATGTTGAGCATGCGATTTGTGTATGTATTTTTCAATTGTAAAAGAAGTTTGGCCAGCTGTTCAAGTGAGATCTTCGAAAGGTAAGTCCGATGACGTTGCACTTGGCTCACTCACCACAGGAGACTGCCAAGGTTATAGTTGAAAGGTGAATCCATTATGCTTTCACTTTTCCTCGCTGGGTTCACCTATGTATTTTTTTCCTTGTAGAAATCGTGGTGACGCCTTAGCAATTAAGATCTGCTTTTCGTTTATTAGGCCTTTGCCCTGTGTAGTCTCGTGTTGGACCCCCCTCGCTCCACGAATGTTAGTCGGCAACTCTTTTGTGAAGGGCTGGGGCAGCGGACCTATGTACCACATTCCCGATTTTTAAGTTAGCTTACGCGCTAGTCGTTTAGCATTGTTTGGCTTGTCGTAGTTACCGGTTTGTACCGTTACAAACTGGCACGTTGTCGTAATATTGAATTTAACTTGTTACAAAATAACGAGGAATCCAAGAAATTTGAAATTATACAAGGAGTCAAGCAAGGATGTGTATTAAGTCCACTGCTATTCTCGACGGTATTACATAAGGCAATAAAGAAAGCCAAGAGAAAGATGAAGAAACTAACACTGGGATGCTGGCAAATGAGACAAGCACAGCTGACAGAACTGACCTTGATAGCAGATACGAAGGAGAACTTACAGTATAATCTTAAAGTAATAGTGGAAGAACTACAGAAAATAAACATGAAAATCGATATGGAAAAAACAAAAATAATAATCTCAAACACAAAGAAAACCCATGATATAAGTCTGGACGGAAAGTAAATCGAACAAGTAGAACATTTTAAATATTTAGGCGCAATAATAGAAGCATTGCTAGTGCCAATTAGAACAGATTTTTCCAAGTCACAACCTTCTATAGTAAAAAATAAAATTTGAAAAAAATATTTGTTTGATAAAATGACAATTTAGCCACACTATTAATTTATGTAATTTGACTCGTAGATTCTGAAAAATAAAATATACAGGGTAATCTATTTAAAAAATTAAAGGCCATTTTGATCATGGTCAACCAGCAATTATGTGTGGTATCTTCCTATAAAATTTTATACAATTCGATTCATAAATAAAGAAGATATAAGCATGACCCTGGTCTCATTGTTACCCGCTATACCTCACTTTAGCATGGCTTTCTATACATTCTAAATCATTTTACAAAAACCCCAAAGTTTTCTTTTCGAAAAAAAATATATCAGTCACCCATGGTACTGTAGTGTTCCGCTACATGTAGCCCTGGTGACCATTACTTGGTTACATAATATAAATAAACAGTTTAGATTTTTATTTCATCACATCCCGACATGGGTTTTATTTCTAAATTAATTATAAATATAATGAAGACCCGCAAGCCGTTATATATTGGTGACTCCTCCGACGTGATTTCCCCATGATCCCGACGACAAACAACCGTACAACCATCTGAACAACTCTCCCCATTTTTGATCCAACACAAACAGCAAACCTAAATCACGAGCAGCCCCAAACCTATCTTAATTCAATCCACTTCAAAGCAACAGCAACCAGAGCTACCTGGTCTACTTTTGAACTCCTTCCTATCTGCAACATGCGACCTGCCATACATAAGCTAAGTTCCCTTGTCAGTTGTATGTGTGCATGTGTGTTGAACATTGGTAGCTGCGTCCATGGTGTAGTTCGGTGGTTGACGATAACTTTATAATATGTTACCCAGCTCCGGCTACAGAGGCAGATGGTAGTTTGGCCGGCGTCAATTCGCATACGTATGTGTAATTGGTGGGGAATTCCTTCAGCTTACGCTTCCTCTTTTTCAAAATCGCTTTGGCTCGGGGAATGATGACCAATTAATAATAGTTGAATCATTTCCTGGCTAGCCTTTTGATGTTTTTACTGTTTGTCTAATATTTGTTTGTTGCAGGTTCTGCTTTTTGCCTTGTGCCGCTTAAGACCTTGAACTGTTTTATTTACCTACATATTGTGTGTTTTGGAAAAGATCTATAGGGGTTTTGTAGCTAAATATAATTTTTTCAGGATTATATATAGCTTTTCTCTATAGCAAGCAAACGCTAATTATTTGGGGGGGGAATAATGTAATTGCAATTTTATGAAACTTTATCGTCCTTGCGGCACCTCAAGATGTTCATATTGTTTTTTAATCTGATCTACACCAAGAGGCAACTTTTCCGTGCTATTACAAATTAAAAATCGAAACTTGTTTTTTTTCCGTTCCACCCTAATAAATATGCTTAAATATACGGGTCAAGAAAACACAGTATTGCTTCAAGAAACAATATAAGAAACTGTTTATAACTTTGTTTGGATCGTCACCTAAACAATATGACTGGATCGCTACAGTACCTTTAAAATTTTTTTTTTATTACGATAAACCAGTTCAGCATCGGATATGCTATTCATAGTTGTGATAACAGAATTAATATATACATAATATTAATACATAACTATAAAATGTAACAACTATACAGTGCAAGAATATAATAAATTAAATTAATAAATTGTCAATGGCATGATAGATGAACAATTAGATTTATTAAATAATTAACATTCAATTGTCGGCTACATAGTCTTGAGGTAATCGACGTTTCAGTCTTTTATGAATATTTTTCTTGCCTAACTGGTGCACTTGCACACTTGAACAAGACTGTAAGTTTTTGTAAAATGTTACACAAGTTTTTCTGATGAACTCATTGATCGTTTGCTGATTAAGTTCATAATGAATTTGAGTGTTTCTGACAAACCATTCAGCACTTGTAATAATTCGCAGCACTTTGTTCGGAAACACTTGAAGTTTTCTTATTTGAGTTTGTGATGTATTACTCCATGTCGGGCACGCATAGGTAACTATGGGTCTCAAAATTGGGTTATACAATAGCAAACCGCACTCACTTTTTAATAAGCTTTTTCGATTTAAAATGGGATATAACATAGCAAGTCGAACGTATGTTTCGTTCAACTTATGGTTGATGTGATAGCCCGAGGAAAGCCTTTGGTCCAGATACACTCCCAGATATTTAACCGCACTGTCCACACGATTCCATTCAATCTCTTTTTTATTAATTTTTAGGTGGGCTGGTGTAGTAAATCGCCGTAGGGTAAAAATTTTGGCTTCAGTTTTATTTGGGTTAATTGTAATACACCACCTGTCAAACCATTTTAATAACTGATTGGCGCCTTCTTGCAATTTAGCAACAGTGGCCTTTAAATTGTCACCTTGACTGATCACCGCAGTATCATCCGCAAACATAGCAAGCTGGATGCCAGCGGGTTCTTCAATATCATGTGTGAAGATGTTGAATAGGGTGGGACTTAACACGGACCCTTGAGGTACTCCAGCTCTAATATATCGCCAGGATGAAAAAGTTGAGTTAATTCTAACTGCAAATTTTCTATCTATAAGAAATGATGCTATAATTTTAAGCAGGTAGATTGGTAGCTTAATTTGTTGGAGTTTCAGTATGAGGCCATTTAACCACACCGTGTCGAAGGCTTTTGCTACATCCAAAAATAATATTAGTGTAAATTTTTTCTTTTCGAAGCCTTCTTCAATGATCTGCGTCATTCGTAATAGCTGGTGAATTGTTGAATGTTGATCTCTAAAGCCATATTGGAAGGCTGGCAATATTGAATTTGCAACTACGAACTCTTTTAAGAGAGATTGTACCACTTTTTCTAATAATTTAGATAGAGTTGGCAGAAGACTAATTGGCCTATAACTATCCGTTTGTTGTGGGTTCTTTTTTGGTTTGTGAAACAAAAGTATATAGGCAATTTTCCATTGTAGAGCAAAATATCTTGTATGCATGCATGCATTAAAGACTATCGTTAGGTATACGAGGCATTTCTTAGAAAGATTTTTTAATATGATGTTGGTGATTAAATCGTGCCCAGGAGCTTTCTTCACCGGTAATCTTTATATATATAATTCTTCTGTACGTGTGTATGTCACTGAACTCCTCCTAAACGGCTGGACCGATTTTGATGAATTTTTTTGTGTGTGTTTGAGTGGGTCCCTGGATGGTTTAGATTCACAATTGGACTTGGTAGGTGGCGCTGCAATCGGGTTCTAGGCAGAGCCAGTAGATATAGAGAGTACCGCCATGTCCGCCATGTTTGTTCCTTTGTCATATGCGTCACTTTGAGGTTAGTAACACAATTCCGTCAACGTGACATTTATTGGCAATCCGAAATTTTACTTAAAATTGGCAAGACTGTAAGTCTATGTCAAATTCGAGGTTAGTAGGTTAGGTTTTGTTTGTTATTTGACACAAACTGATGGAAAACATAACCTGATAAACTCGAATTTGACATAGACTTACAGTCTTGCCAATTTCAAGTAAAAATTTAGACATAACTCAATCAGTCATTGCTGATGGGAACAAAAATGGCGGCGATGGCGGCATTTTCACGGATCAAAGAATGGCGGTACTCTCTATATCTACTGGCTCTGGTTCTAGGTAGAGTCCCTGTATATAATAAGAAAGAGTCGAGTCATTGGTGCAACCCATTGTGATTGGTTGGATCCACAAACCATGGAGTACTTGAATTTTAAAAAATAATATAATAATCACATTATATTTGAGTTTGACATAAGCTATTCAAATGCCTTATTTTAGGTTATTTTGACATGACTTTTGACGTCAGTTCAAAATCGTTCAAAGTATATTTGTATTATTAGTGACAAATAATTATTCCGAAGGCTCCGTTACATTACATGGGAACAAGTAACTAATAGCCAGTACTAAAAGCGAGTGTTTTAGCAATGCGTTTTTTTAGTATTTTGCGTAAGTCGACAGTCCAGTTTAAGCTCCAAAATGAGTGATACTAAGAACGTAAACGAATACTGAAAACTGTTATAAAATGTATGTGCCAGGAATTGATAAAAATACTGGAAAGATGAATTAGTTCCAAGAAAAAGCATGTGGATAAAGAAATGTCGTGCTAGAAGGAAGACATGTGGTGCTTCAATCCTTCTCATGAAAGAACTTTCCCTGAAGTATATTGAAGAATATCGAAATTGCATTACCATGACTCCAACATCTTTTGATACTGACCTAATGAAAATTGGACTGGTTGGGTCTACACGGGTTTAGTGTGCACAGTACCGCTGTTATATTTCGTGCAATTATAGTTCTCCTGCTTGCACTTGAATTTTTAGTTTTTAATTTATTGTTATATTCTTATTATTTATATTTTTTGTTATTTAAAAACTAAAAGTTTAGGTTCCTTTAGTGAATAGAAATTGTTGAAAAAATGATTGTAAGTAAATACAGATTTAGACGGTTAAAATTCTTTGACAATAAAAACATTTATTTCATTGTAAAATGTGTTGTTGCTGCTACGGGCATTTCATAATATTGCAGTAAATATGAAAGAAGAGTTTAATGAAACTATCGATGTAGAAGATGTAGCCAGTGATGATAAAGATGATAGTACAGTAGTTGATGATGGTAAAGACTTCAGGAGGAGGGATCATTTATTTGTAAACATGTTTCCATAATAGTCTTGTAGAAAACTTAGGGGTAATATTGAAATGTTTATATGTACATAAGTAATAAAATAATTAAATCTATTAGGAAATTTAATTTTTTTCTCGTTCTTTTAATTTGAAATATCTCTCAAGGAGTTCACGTTTACTTTTGTCAACTAAAATCGTTCATTCAAAAGAATGTAAGCTACAAGTTTGGTTTTTGTCCTACTAACTGGTCCGTTCCTTGCAAAGATAAGAAACGGGTAGGCTTTCGTCCAGTCTTATTACTGTTAGTTCTAAAATCAGAATATGATCGCAGCAAGTTTTTCTATTTTAATCTGCAGGTATCGGTGGTCTTCTAAAATGTTCTCCAACTCGCTGCTTATAGAACTCCAAGCATCTGTTTTCTTTTTGGGGTTTGAATGATTGATTTCATTTAAATGGTTCTCCATTGTAGTTATAACCGCAAGAGTTTCGCTGTAGGTCCACTTTGAACTCTCAGTAGCAATGTGAGAATCATGTTCCTCTACATTTTGCCTTCTTACGTTGCCGGATGTCATCAGAGCAGCTTAGAGCTTGTCGGTCAGTCGAAACTAGAATACTACTAAAAACGTAAACTGACAATGCATTTTTTGCGTTTGACATATTGACATTTGTGTTTGAAATATTAGCCCACCATGTTACATATACATGTTTAATGTAAAATCAAGTGGTTTTGATTTGTGGATCCACATGTCTCAACTCTTTCTTATTATATACAGGGACTCTAGTTCTAGGATTTTTTTAAATTTTTGACGAATTTCTTTGTTTTAATTTTTAAAAGATTTCTCGCATAACAGAACATATAACCCCAAAATTTCACCCCCCAACACCTCCAATATGTTTTAAAATGAAAAAAATCGAAAATTCGAAAATCGAAAAAAAGTTTGCTGAACCCGCTAATAGCAGGCAGCGGGCAGGACGTATGTCGGGTCCGCTAATAGCAAGCAGCGGGCAGGACAACGTCTGTCGGGTCCGCTAGTTTTCTTATATAAAGTTCCAGTTCTGAAGGCGCTACTGGATTTTCACAAGCAGCTTATTTTTTGTTGATATTACTGACGTGTTCATTGATTTTATTTACAAATTCTTTGTTTGAGTTATTGGTTGTGGTGTTAAAGGTACGTTCTAGGTTTTCCGCAAATATTTCACATTTTTGTTTGTCAGTTTCATATTTATCTCCATTCTCCACTATCACTGGTATTATTTGGGGTTTCTTTAAAATTCGTCTAGTTGCTTGCCACATCGTGCCATCTCTTGGTTGTAGTTCTTGAAGATATGTTTGATACCTGCTTATTCTGAAATTGTCCATTTCTCTTCGTAATTCGTGAGTTAGTCTGTTGAGGCGCGTTTTAACCAGTGCGTTACATGTTCTTTGCCATTTTCTCTTTGATCTTGTTTAGCAAATAGGATGGCGTATATTTGATTGGTGCGTTCCGTTGTCTCGTAATGTGGGATGTTGATTTCTCTATTGAACTTTCAACTGCCTTAGTGAATACTTCAACAGACTTGTCTATACTGTTATTAGAAAGTAAATTAGTTGGGCATTTTATTTGCTCATCTATATTTGTACGAAAAAGTTCCCAATCAACCGGTCCCTTTATCAACTTGGGGATATTGTTTATGTCTTGTACGTTTTGATCAAAGGTGACAAGTACCGGCAGATGATCAGAATTAAGTTCAGTAACAACAGCCTGATTGATGGGTTTTGCAAAGTTTTTACAAAGAACAATGTCCAAAATATCCAGACGATGATCAGTTCTAAAAGGTACGTAGGTTAGGTCTGATGGTGCTAATATGAGAACTGCATTTTCTGCTGCGTACTTTAATAGAGTTGACCCACTAGGATTATTTATGTGACATCCCCATACTGTATTTTTACTGTTGAAATCTCCAATTAGTAGTACTCAGGGTTCCCAGCAAGTTAACAAATTTAAATTCCCTGACTTTTCCAGGTTTTCCCTGACTTAATTTTTCATTTTTCCAGGTAATCTGGTACAGCAGCTATAATTCTGCTCCATTCTATATTAAACACTGTTTTCTTTTGCGTCATGCTAATACGTTTCAAGTTTTACTAAAATACGCAAACAAAGCAAAACGGTCAACCTAGACTAACCTCATAACCTCACAAGTCAAACATAAACAACACGTGATTCGCGTCGTCGGCGGTCTGAGCGGAATAAGCAACCAATGCGCGCGTCGCGCGCGTGATTCCACAATTTGAATGCGTCGACTCGTCGTCCGACTGCGAATGAATACACACACACACTGGCGACATTCCATCCTTGTCAACTCAACGCCACTACATAGGGCCAAGACAGAGATAATACGCTGAGCGTAGGTATATTATATCTCTGAAAGTAACGCAAGAATTAAAATAATCATGCGCAGTTTTACGTTTCCAAAAATTCCCTGACCAAGTGAAAGTTACTAATTTTCCCTGACTTTTCCCTGATTTCCCTGACTATTTTTAATTCCCTGACTTTTCCCGGTTTTCCATGTTTTCCAGGTCGCTGGGAACCCTGAGTACTGCTTCATTTGTTGTAAATATTTCTCTCAGATCTTTTTGCTCGAGTTTTTTGTTCGGTTGTTTATAAGCACACAAGATATTTAGGTTGCTTCCATCATCCAGTTTTACTTTGACACCTGTGACTTCCAAACTTGATAAGTTAGGTAGCAGCAATGCTCCTACATTTAAGTTCTTTCTGCCGATAATGGCCACACCACCTGAAGCTTTGCTGGTTTCTCTATCATTGCGACAAACACTATATCCTGGTATGATAAAAGGTGTATTTTTTATTAGGAGCGTTTCGCTTATGCAAGCGATATCGACTGAGTAACGCATCAGAAAATCTATGAGCATTGATCTTTGCTGTTTAATGCCATTTGCGTTGAAATTTGCAATTGTTAGATTAGAAAAGATTCGTGTTTTATTTAGTGACATCACGAATAAGACTAGGGAGTAATGACAGAAGGATTGTTTTGATGTATGGAGTGATAAAATTGATTAGTTCTAGGATTATTTTACTTAAAGGATTATTGCTGTCCTTATTGTGTGTTGCATTGTCAACATCGGGTCAATCGTATTTTGAGTGATATTTGTTGGCAGTTTTGGCCAAGCCTTTGCTGATTGAATATTTATAACGTTTGTTTTATCTTGACCATGAGGCCCATTCTTGCTAGTAGGTAATCTGGCTTTCTGATTTTCAACAATCTTTGCTAAATAAGGGATTGTTGCCACAATTCACACACTGTGGGTCATCTTTTGGCGCTTTTGGACATTTACTAGTTAGATGATTGCCTATGCATTCAACACTTGGATCAAGCTTGCAATAGTTCTTCGTGTGTCCGAACCGCTGACAGCGATAACATTGTGGAATTGTTTTTGATTTATGTCTGGGTTCAATTTCGACGATGCAGTAACAGAGCTTTGTAATTTTAAAAATATCTAATGATTTATCTACTTTAGGTAGTTGTACTATAACAAGGGGCATCGGTTTCATTTTGTTAAGCACACGGGTAAGTTTTAATACTTAAATTTGATTGTCGTGTAGCTCTTTCTCGATATCTTTAACGCTTATCAACGGTGGCAAATTACGAATTATTATTTCAAGAGTGGCATTCTCTGGATCCTTGTATGTGTGGTATTTAACTTGATTATCCGCGTAAAATTTGATTAATTGTCTATAGTCTTCGATGCTGATAACGTTAACTTTCAGAAAAGCACCTTTATATGCGGTTGAGAAGTCATGATTTTTGGCGTTACCTGTATAACTCTTTGAAAATTATTTGCGTTATGCAGGTACATAGGTGGGATTTTTGTTTTTATGCGTGTAGTCTCAGCTGCCGTGCTACTTTGTTCATTAGATGTCGTGATAGTTTCGTCTGGCATGTAATATCTGTTTTGTTTTAACAAGTTTGCATTGTCTAACAAGTATCTTTTATTATTACTATCTCCATCAGGTGAGCCTAAAGAACATTTGTTTTTGTTTCTTTTCTTGATTATTTTGGAAAAGTTCTCCATGGTTAATTACCGTTATAACTGGCTGAACATGTTCGCCTTTATCGCTAATATCAATGTTTACAGTAGATGAATCACCTGACATTATTGTGTCATGATTTGTTGTTATTTTGATAGAAGGTTTATCCGCAGACACCTTCTTATCACATAGGTCCCTTGATAGCGCTCGAAAGTAAGAAATTTTGCTTACCCGCTTGAAAAACGGTTATCGCTGCGCGCACGCCGCGCCGCTTGAAAAACTACAATTGTCACTACTATGCACTTAGGTGTCTATTATCGACAAATAGAAAAGTTTAACTTAATATTAATAAATGCGGGGCAATTAATAATTAATTGTGGACTTTAACTACCTACAATACTAATAAATCTTTAATTATCAAAAGCAATCTTATACAAATTTCTTGTGATTGTCCACCACAGCCATATTGCGTCCGATTTGACAGGGCATTAAATTTTCGCGTCAGTAATACAAATACAGCAATACTTACACATATAATTTTCTTATCCGATGTACCAGCTACAAACAGATGCTGTTTATTTCTATCTGGATTGAACTTAACGCAATACGGAATTTTTCTACTAGTGAACCTAGAAACGACTTGTCCCGTTTCTGTATCCCACAGCTTTATGTAACGGTCATACGCTGCAGATAAAAATAGCTTCCCTGAATTGTTGAAATTTATGTCCCTCACTGCTTGTCGGTGACCAAAGTAGGTTCGTATTAATCGCTTCTCATTATAAACCTCCCACAACTGCAAAAATTCCAAATCAATATTTAAATACGTTTCTGAGTAAACCTTCCACACTTACTTTTATTCGGCAGTCCATGCTAGCAGAAAGCAACAAATGAGCTGTTCGTGGAAACCATCGCATGGCAGCAACACCTTTTGTGTGACCAGACCAGGTATGTATGTGGGCTTTGGGAAGAAAGCATCGTTCTGGAGGATTTTCGGAGCGTAAGTTAACACCAACATCTTGTGGGGCATGTAAAAAGGAGCGTCCTTGGTAATCCACAGCATCTTGAACTGTAAGAAAACAGTGTTACTCATATATCCACTATAGCACACAGAACTTAAACAATTAATCAGACCAAAAAAACAATACAAAAAAGTAAAACATAAAGTGTTTTTTAGAACACCTTGTATTATGTTTCTAGTATTTTGCATCACATACTTGACTCCTATTTATAAATCAAAAGATAAATGGAATGTTTGCAATTATACACCTATCTCCAAACTATTTATTGTTAATCAAGTGTTTGAATCATTTGTAAATAAAAGCAAGTACGATTTTTTTAGCATTCCAACATCCCTCTAAATCAGTAGTGATTATCTTGTAGTATACCGAATTTATAAACATCCTATTAAGAAAAGTTCTCAAGTCGATGTAGTTTATACTGATTTTTCTAGGGCCTTTAATAAAGTAGAGATTACAAGATAGAAGTAGTCATCAGGTGCACCACAAGGTTGTCGTTTCGGACCTACATTATTTAATGCTTTTTATTAATGATTTAACTTTTACTTTCGAATCTTTATTCGTCCTCTATGCAAGTAACTTGAAATTATCGTTAAAAAATGAATTCCATTAAAGATTATTTTACTTTTCAAGATAATCTCCACAACTTAGTGGAGCAGCACAACAATAACAGAGTACAGTAACTCTTGATTGTTCGGATTTTTTTAAATTTTAATGCTCTTACAGGTACATAGTATCTCTTATAGGTACATAGTATCCATGTCATATAATCTATTAAGCTTTTTAGAATGTTTTCAAATAACTTTATATTGTATTGTAAATGCCGACCTATAATTGGATAACATTGGCCGAACTTTTTCTTTAAAAAAAGAAAAACAAATAAAATGCTTACTGTGTAGCGTAGTCTTCTCTTCAATGGGTCTTTCTTCCACCACCTTTCCTCTCTTGTTCCTTTTGGCTATCAACTCCTCAAGTTCAGCAGCTTCCTCTTCTGTAGGTTTCATTACCCGTTGTTCATTTTCATAGCCACCCCAGGGTCCCAAAAACCCCTCAATATCGCTGGGATCATTATTTTTCTTACGTTTTCGTTTATCCAGTGGTCTTAATTTTGTACTTTCAAATACAGTTTTACCGTGCGTCTCCTCTGCCAACTCTGCTGACCCAACAATTTTATCGCCCTCACTTGTTGTCCCTACCGTAGGATCCAAAGCATACCCAAAGCTGTTAAAAGTTCGCCTTTGATTTTCAAATTGAAACTCGCTTATGTAAGCTGGTTCTACATAACCAGATAGCATGTTCCGCTCAGCCTGCATTTGTTTTGTTTTAAATGGGTTTTCAGGCCCCACCACTGGGGCGAATAGCTCTTCAAATTTCGGATTATGTAGCACTTCGGTGGCTGCAGGGTCTACATGCCGCATGCACTCCTCGATACCCTGCAAGTGCAATTAAATTAAGCCACTAAAAGCTACCAAAGATATAACTTACTGTGGAAACAACAGTTGGTGCTGCACATATTTGCAGTTTATTTTGTGAGGAAAATTCAGCTTGCTTGGAATCGAGTGGTTTCAAGTGATCTTGTGGTTCGTCAGCTACCGATTTTGCAAGATCGTTTTTTTCACTTTCTTCATCGCTACTGCCATACCCTTGTAGTGCTAACATCATTACTTGGTATGAACACAATGATAAAATATATATATAAAAATATTGCGTTTTACTGTATTTAAATAGGTTATGTTGATACGTTGATAGCACAACGGCTAAACGTCAACCTTCAAGGCCACAATAATAAAGCTACTTTTACATGTATCATCTACAAGTAATTTCATTCTAATGCACTCAATAACAATAAAAACAATTTTTAAATACGTATTAACTTACACTTTGCTTTTTTAATAAAATTGTAGCAATTTTTTTTCATTTCAAAAAGTTCTACAATCTCCAGTGGTACTATTACTACTATTGGTGTAAACTAGGTTTTACACGTAGGCGAAGGATTATGGAAGTGATTGCTGAAGCGCCTCGTTGGTAGATTCATAGATAAAGACAAGAAAGGTAGATTAGTTAATACATTGTGAACACCCGGCTGACCAGTAACTCGAACTAGAGTGCCTTAACGTTACTTGACGTCAGATTTATAGCGGAGTACAATAGGTAAAGTACGTTTTTTTCCTATAAAAATTTTGAAGGTCAAAGAATTTAGGGTTTATGTTGGCATTACTTCGATTTCTTAAAAAAAACATGTTGGTAGAATTTGTTTTAGTCACTTTTTAGAACTAAAAATTGGTGGGAAATTTAAAATCTGACATTAAAGGAGTTTTGTTTTCGGTAATCTTTCGTGAACTTCTTCTGGCATGTTAGGCTGCAGATCCAACAGTTCCTCTACACACCTCAGAATTTTTTAACATTTGATTTTAAAATATTCCGTTTTTTGCGCGTATTCATTATCAAAAAAGAGAAGCTGACAATTTAATTTTAAATGTCAAAATGACACAAGTCGTTTACAGAAAAACCTGACGAAAATAAATTTTCTAAATATTTAAAAAAAGCAGTTTTGCCAATTTTATGTTGACCTTGAAAATTTTTATAGGAAAAAAACGTACTTTAGTAAAAATTCTCGTACATTATCGTACATTTTATCGTATTATAATATTTTGGATTATACATAGGGAAATATAACTACAAGAATGAAATAAATCCGATTTGACTTGGTGTATGTGGTAGAAGAACCGATCATAAATCGACGATACGTGCTAATTAAATCACGAAGCAAAAATGGCTGCCGAAATAATTTTCAGTGAAAGACACAAGTCGAAAAAAATAGGCATGTGGAAAGTCGATGGGGAACCCCCTACAAGTAGGGTGATGTAATGGGATCAGTTTGTCATCATAAATAATAACAGTTCCGAATTAAATTTCAGCACCTTGTATACGTAACTTTCATATCGACAATACGGTCAATATTAGTACTTATCTGCCAAATTTGTGAGAATTTTCAATAATAGCCAAATTATCGTGCATTTTGCCATTATCGTACATGTGCTGTCGTACATCGTACGACTGGTAAAATTATCGTACAAAAACGATGATTATCGTACGTCTGGCAACACTGGTAGGGCCATAATTGTCAAATAAACAAAGACATAGATATGGTGTTCTTATTCTAGTATTGTAAGAAAGATAAACTATTGTCAAAGATGTAGCCTCGGTCACTATCTGGAGAACATTAGCGTTACATAAGGGGTGGTAAAATCAAATAGAATATAACCAATCCTGAAGAATTGCTACAATTACTCAAGATACATGTAGGCATTTTCATCTAAGAGAAATGCAAAATGGGTTGTATATAAAGAATTACTATTTGTCTGAATCATAACTTTTTCAAAAGCAATTTTGATAATCAGCTAATTCATAATCAAAAACAGATTGACAATCGTGGCCACACTCTCTTCTGCTACAAATCTGATGTAATAGTAAGTTGTGTATCATCAAGGCACTCTACTCGAACGCATTTGCAATTTTGCAAGTAGCTGCAGTTTGCATTCCGTTATATTGCTTTGCGCTTTGCTTGGTGGAAATGGATTAAAAAATTGTTTGATTATAAAATTATAATATACTGCTCAACAAATGAACTGGATCATTTGCATATGTTGGTGCAATTTTCCAAAAGGACAGTCATGGCATTTTTGGTAAATTTTCTAAATTAAGTCACTATAAAAAGCATTTCTTTTCATAATTTGGTTTAAATAAAACTATATTTATTAATAAAATATTATCATTTAAAAATTTTGAATTTTGCCCAAATGTTGATAGCACATTGCATACAAAGTATGTATATTTTATGACTTAATGCAAAAAATACCATTTTTATGGGAGGTTCAGTTCATTTGTTGAGCGGTGTATATGAAATGTTTGATGCTTTAATTAATTCTGTAAAGTTATGGCTAGGGATACATAAATATCGCAAAAAAACGAAATTTAAAAAAAAAACAAAATGTCAAATTTCGCAGTTATTCGCCAAAAACTGAATCTGTTAAATAAAATGGTTATTTTGTGCAACTGTGTTGAAAAGTTAATTCTTACGGACCTAATTTCGGATGCGGAATTCGTTTTCATTGGCGTTCCTATTTTGCGGTCGTTATTAGTAATGACAGCGAAAACGACTTTCGCAGCCGTAAACTACTTTTCGGGACGGTTGCACAAAAATTAACGTGTAATGGACTATAATATGCATTACGATTCACGAAAAATTGTGAATGTTTGTCATATACATAAAATGTCTAATAAATACTTATTTACAACATTAATACAACAACTAAAATAGTATACCACTGAGTATCTAAATAATTTAATCTAGATTTTTTACTTCTGATTCACTTTCCAAGTTTATGACAAGCGGATTAGCTGTACAGAGTGAAACAATTTATTTTTAATTTCAACATGTTTGCTAGAATTTTTCCAGCTATCTTCGCATTCACTTACACAAGTTCGTATTAAATCTACAACAGCTGCATTCAAATTTGGCGACTTATTAGTCCTCCTCACTTTTTTCAACTCGTTCCAAATTAACTCGATAGGGTTCAGAATACTATAGTAGGGGAGTAGCCTTAAAACTTCGTGACCATGCTCTTTCACAAAAATATCGGCGACATAGGCTTTCTAGTTCTTTATTTCATTAAGGATTTTTATTACTATCTCTTTTGAATATTTGTCATGAATCGAAATAAGGTAAATTTGGAATTGAACATTCTTTAAAGCACTGTTCAAATAGATAAGCTGTCATATCTTAGTCGTAATCTGCTCTTATTTTTTTATATTCTTAGAGAATAAAAGCAGTCCCCGGAGCCCACCCGTTTTGCAGAACCCGCATGTAAAATAATAATTCGGTGAGCATTTTGAACTTTGGTCCACTAAACCCTTCTTTATGAAGTCATGAGAGTCGACCAGTCTCGCCTAAATAATAGTAGGTAAATTACGATACAAGTGCGTAAAGCTAGTCTTTAGTCACGAGTGGGGCAGAGTTAAAATGCGAGTGAGCGAGCGTTTTAAGCCCCGCGAGTGACTAAAGATGCTTTATGCAAGTGTATCGTGCAATATTTTATCTACGATAAAATCTAGAAAACACAGTAAACACAAAAAAATTTTTTAGATGTAAATTAGGATTACTAGCAACCGGTCGTAATTTTGCGTGGTTAAAAATTTTAAAACACGTTGCTACTGACGAGATGCCTAATGAAATGATTTTAAACACGTTGTTACTGACGACGTGAACTAATGAGAGCATGTTATTAAACAGTCGTTTTACAAACTTAAAACTGCCAATTAAAAGTCAATTTTACACACTATCGTAGATAATAGTAGTTTGTATACCAAGGCACTGAAGTTTAGGTTTTTATCACGAATGTGGATTTAGCAAATAAACCACACGAGGGATAAAAGGAACATCAGTGCCGAGGAGTACATTTGGTTTTATTTGAAATCGAAAAATCGTGAAATTACAACATTTTAACCTACATTTTTAGGTTATGTTAACGACGGTTGACGTTTATCTGTCGCCTCGCCACCTACAAAAAAGTCGTAAAACACTGCCGATTTCTAGTATTTTAATGATTATACCACTCCTTCTAACATCAACCAATGAAAAACGGCAAAATGCATAGTTACGCATGTATTAACTTTTGATAATGTACATAGCAGCTGACAATCACATACCTTCCTGATTAATAGCTGATAATCACACTCCTTCACAAACATCACGTTACCTGCTATCAGTACAATTGTCATAACAACCACATTAACCGTACTTTTAATATTTAAAATACACTATTCAAACGTTGTTTATTGACTCGTGATATAATCTAGCCGAATGCAACTCGTGTCTTCTTGATTATCAAATCATTTCTGTTTCCACTCGATATATTGTTTTAGGCAATCACGCTCGTCCTTCGGACTCGCGCGATTGCCAAACAATATATCTCGTGTAAACAGAAATTATTATCTGATAATCAAGAACCCACTAGTTGCATTATATATGAAAATCGTACGACACTCATTAATGACCAATAGAAAAATTAGTTCACGAGCCGTAACCCAGACAACAACAAAATTTCTTGGAAATATTTTGTAGGTAGACATTACTTCTTTTTAGGGTTTGTGTCGTTACGATTTTCTTACCGAATCTGCATTCGAGCATTAATTCATATCCGGAAATTATTTATCGTGCATTCCAACAACGTCCTAATTTGCCCTCGCGTCCCGCTCGGGCAAATTAATACGACGTTGTTGGAACGCACTCAAAAAATTTCCGGAAAGAATTCATGCTCTTGTGAGATTATATGTGACAATTTCGAGATACTTTAATGACGATTTCAAATAAACAATTTTCGCCCTTCTAGCCGGTACTTTTTATTCGCCTGTATATAAGACATGGGCGTAGCCACGGAGGGGCACACACATATAAAGAGAAAAATGCTGTTGATTTATAATCATTATTTTAAAAAAGAAACTACTGTAGTTTATATACATATATGACTCTGGATAAGAACAAACGAGGAAGAAGCACTCTCATACGACTCAGTCCATTGTAATACCGTAATACCATCGAGCTGTACAGATTACAACAACAAGGACGTTTCGTTCTGGGATAAGTAGGTACCACTCCTCGGCTCGTATCCGTGGCAATAGCGTGGTTCAAAACGAATGGAAAAATAATAAATAGAAATATTTTCAGTTTGAAAAACCAAATTCAGTGAGCGCCAATTAATGGGTAAGTATATAATGCGCTTACGAGCTGGTTTAATGATATTCATGGCTTAATAGCGAAAACCTTCACTCGCATTTGTCGTAGTTCGAAAACCTGCCATGACACTTGAAAACTTTACAAAATACACAGTTATTTTATGTAATTTTAACTAGCAGGCGGAACTGTGGTACAATTCCTGGAATGATAAAAAATAATGTCAGAAAACCGTTTTAGTGGACCATGGCTACTAAGTGTGCACAAAAAGTCATACTGGAAAAAAGGAAGGAGCTGGAAGATGAGGTCATAAAAAGATCTGCAGCAGACTTACGAAAACTGATGATAATTTAACTGTTTTTTTAATTTGTAAAATATGAAATAAAACTATAATAACAGTAGTGGTTAATTGTGTATATACTCTACCTCTACCTCTAACTGGAATCCTGGCTACGCCCTTGTATAAGATGTTCTGATTTTTATTAAACGAGCCGACTCCATTACTGCTTGGCGCCGATCTGGAGTTTGATATTTAAAACCAATGGATTTTAGTAACCCTGTAGTTTTTTCTTTGTAAGGGAATTCTATATCATCTACCTTTAACTTGAAGTACACACTTTTAATTGTCGTTGGTACTTCATTTGAAGCATACCTCTCTCACAGACAACAACGGAGGAGGAGGGAAAAGAGAGAGATTCTCTCTTTTCCTCCTCCTCGAGAACTTGAAGAAGTGACATTAATCTTGGAGATTCCTCTCGAAATATTATCTAGCACTCTCTAGTATCACACTTAAATTAAAAGTATAAAATTTAGTTATAAAAATATCATATTTTATTTACGCAATAATATGGGACATTCCGACTTTTTATACCGGACTCTTAGCTGTATGAGCTCTGTAGTTTTCTTTAAGGCACCTTTACTTGGAATTGTCATTACTAATCCATTGTAAACTTTTAAAACTATTTGCTGCGCGTCTTGACTTAACCTTACTTAGTTAATCCTGTTGTCTTTCTACTTTTTCAGGTGTAAGACTTTTCGTAGGTGGGTAACTACATTGGTTTCCTTCGACATAGTTCTTTCCATCCTTATCTATCTTGCGTCTTCTGTCTCACTTCACTGCAATTGATATTACGTTTTTCGGCTGCTATTTTTACATCTTCTGTCCATGACTTTCTCGGTCTCCTTTTTTTCTCTCTTCCATTCTTATAACGTGACCGAACCATCTTAATTGCCCTTCTTCAATTGTGTGTTGGGTTGGCTTAATTTTTAGATTTTCTGTAAATGTCGTGTTTCTTATTTTGTCTTTTCTTGCTTTTCCCTTTATTTTTCTAATGTATCTCATTTCGATGGTTTGGATTCTGCTTTTTTGTTTTTGTGTAAGTGACCATATGTCTGAGCCATTAATCAGAATTGGTGTGGCTACTCTCTTAAATACTTCTACTTTTGTTTTTTTTTTTGGATTTCTTTTTTTATAGGAATTGGTTCTTAATTGCATTAAACAGTCTTCCCGCCGTCCCTGTTTTTTCGTTAATTTCCTCATCTAATCTTCCGTCTTGGAACATTACCGAACCTAGATATTTGAAGCTTTTAACCTGTTCCAGTTTCGTCTTTCCTATTGTTATCTGATGTGTCTTCTCATTATTGCTTACTATCATTGTTTTTGTGTTCATTTTGTTAATATTCATGTTCATTGAATTCATACAATTTATTGTTATATATGTTCAGGTTTTCGTTCAAAGTTTTCTCATCTCTTGCTATTAGAACTATATCATCCGCATACATTATTTCTGATATTTTTACGTCCTGCATCTTCCAGTGCCCTACTTTATATTGTTTTACTATTCTTTTGGCTTTTTTAATTCCGTTGTCCAGCACTACTGAGAACAGCAAGGGGCTGAGTATACATCCCTGTCTAACTACTTTTGTTGTTTCGAACATCTGCGATTTCTCTTGCCTGACTCTTACATAGTTTTTGGTTTGTTTGTACAAGGCTTTTACTCCTTGTATCCACTTTTTCTTTATTTCCCGTTCTTCTAATACTTTCCACATATCTTTTCTTTCTACTTTGTCAAAGGCTTTCTCGAGGTCGATAAAACATAGATGTATCTCCTCGTCTTCTTTGGTTGCCTTTTCTGTTATTTGTCGTAATATAAAGTTTGCATCTGACACTCCTCTGTTTGTTCTAAAGCCCTGTTGTGAATCCTCCAACGTTTTTTCCAACTTTTCCCTTATTCTCTTCTCAAGCACCCTCGCGTATAGTGTGCTTACTGTGCTTAGTAAGGTAATCCCCATGTAGTTATTGCAATCTTTTCGGTCTCATTTTTTGTGTATCGACGTTATTATCCCTACTTGCCAGTCTTCCGGTGCTTCTCCTGTGTTCATGACTTTGTTCATAATTATTTTTAGTGTTTCTATTATTTGGTCTTTACCTGCTTTTATCATATCTGGCGTTATCTGGTCGTATCCTAGTGTCTTACCTACTTTCAGTTTTTCAATAGCTTCTTCTATTTCTTCTGTTGTTATGTCATCCTCTTGGGGTTGGTTTATTATCCTAGTTTTGTCTTTTACTGTTTCTTTTGTGTTGACTTCCGCCGATGTTATGTCCGTTCCTTCTAGTAGCTCTTTGAAGTATTGTCTCCACCTCTCCATGATTTCTTCTTCGTTTGCCAGTAGTTCTTCATCTACATCTTCTATATTCATGAGCATGTTAGTTTTATCCTTTCTTGCATTTCTAATGGCCCCAAAGAATAGTTTTTGGTTCTCCTTATATGCCTTTTCATTTTTTCGCCAAACTCTGCCCAGGACTTCTGTTTTTCTTCCTTGACTAATCTTTTAACTTCTCTTCTTTCTTTTTTGTATTTTGCATAGTCCGTCATTATTTTAGTGCTTAAGTAATTTTTCCAGCTTTGTTTTTTCCTTTTAATTGCGTCTTTTATATTCTTTGACCACCAGTGCGTTCTTTTGCTTTGTGAGTTTGTTATTCTTGTTGTTCCGCATATTTCCTCTGCTGCTGTTAGTATGCTTATTTTAAAGTTTGTCCACATCTGTTCTAATGTCTCTTGTGTGTTTATATTTTTCATTTTTTGTTCCAGTGTTTCCTGGTACTTTAATATGTACTGTGGTTCCCTCAGTTTATAGTCTCTAATCTTTCTGTTTATGATCTTCCTTTTGCTACCTTCTTCTGCTGTGATGTTTTTTCTTTCTCATTTCATCACCACTAGAAAGTGGTCGCTTCCGATCTCGGACCCTCTTTTGACTCTTACGTCTTTAATTTTTCTCCTCGTATTTTTACTTACTAAAAAGTCTATAATTGATCTTTCATTCCTACTCTTTACCTCCCTTGTGAATTTATGTATGTCTTTAAGTTGGAAGTGTGTATTGGTAATTATTAACTCGTTTTCTACACATAAATTTCGTAATCTTTCTCCATTTTTGTTCTTGACGTTTTCTCCATATTTTCCTAAGCATCCCTCGACTTTTCGTTTCCTACTCCTCCATTTAAATCCCCATCACTATTACATTACATTTAGGGCCGGTTGCAGAAAGCAATGTTAAGTCTGGTGTTAGCTAACGTCGCGTCAAAGTGAACAAAATCGCATCAAATTTTGTTTACTAATGTATTAGTTACCATAAGCATTTGAGATTTGATTCGTTTTTGTTCACTTTGACGTCGCGTTAGCTAACACCAGACTTAACATTGCTTTCTGCAACCGGCCCTTACTCTCATCTATTTGATTTTGCAGTTCTTCAAAAAATGTGTCCTTTTCTTCCTTATTCTTCGTTTGGTCCATAAGCAATCACAACTAGGTATTCTTCGTTTTCCCTTCCTTCCTTTATACTAACTCTAAGTATTCTGTCATTTATAAATTGTTCATTCTTCACTTGACTTAACCTTTTGTAGCCAAACTTTCCAGAATCAATCTTCTCGCAATCCCACGGTTCATCTGCTTTCATTGCACTATTATCGTCGCTGTCAATATTTATGAATATCTCGTTATCTTATATATAAGAATAGAAGTCCTGACTCATTCACTCACTCATCAACGCCCAGCCCAAACCCTTGGACCTAGAAAGCTGAAATTTTGCACAGAGGTTCCCTTTATGATGTATACAAGGAATAAGGAAGGATATTTCGAAATTCAACCCCTAAAGGGTTAAAATCGGGGTTCCAAATTTGTATGGAAAAATAATATTAAATAGAAATTTCGATTTGAAACTTCGTAGGAGTATTCCTAAAAACAAATACTCGTAAGCAAACACGTATTTCGTGATTTTCCGAAAATCAACCCCTTAGGGAGTGAAATGGGGTAAATAAGCATAAAAATCGACATGGGTGTCGTTATTGAGGTTTCTTGGGACGTTGATTGCGAAAATTGCATTTGGAATTTGGCAGGCAGAATTCTCATAGGGAGTACGTATCCGCTATAAAAGGATTTTTGAAAATTCAATCCCTAAAGGGGTAAAAAAGGGGTTGGAATTATGTAAGATCAAATTTTGAACTAAGTCATTCAAAGTTTTAAAAATTTGTCTCCTGAATGTGAAAATAGAAGATAACGGGACGGGACGAGACGGGACGGAAAGGGAAGGGTTGGGAGGGGGGAAGGGAAAGGTACTGGACGGGAAGGAAAAGAAAGGGATGGGATAGGAGGGGAGGGAAGGGGGCAAGACGGGACGGGACGGGAAGGGAAGGGATGGGATGGGAGGAAAGGGAACGGGACGGGACGGGACGGGACGGGACGGGACGGGGACGGAGTCGGAGAAAGGGACGGGGACGGAGACGAAGACGAGATGGGATGGGATGACAGAAAATAATTAGTCATTAGGCTATTTAATACACAAATAACGAAAATGGCATTAATTTTTAAGTCCAAGATGGTGGACATGACATAAGGGAAGGGACGGCACGGGACAGGACTGGACGGAACAGGACTGGACTGGACGGGACGGGACGGGACGAAAAGAAAACGGAAGGAATGGGATGGAAGAAGAGAGGACGGGACGGGAAGAGACGGGATGGGACGGGATGGATGAAACTGGACGGGACGGGACTGGACGGCAAGGGACGGGACGGGAAGGGACGAGACGGGACGGGGCGGAACGGAACGGGACTGGACGGGACGGAAAGGGTTGGGATGGAAGGGGAGGGGACGGGAAGAGACGGGATGGAACGGGACGGGAGGGAAAGGAAAGGGAAAGGTTGGGATGGAAGGGGAGGAGACGGGACGGGACGGGATGGGGCGGTACGGAGACGGGGACGGAGAAAGGGATGGGGACGGGGATAGGATGGGATGGAATGACAGGAAATAATTAGTCATTATTTAATACACAAATAACAAACCTCGCACGAACGAAGTCGCGGGTAATAGCTAGTCAATATATATTCCCTGTTCTCCATACAGTGAAGTCCATTTACAATGCAATATAGCCATATTGCAAGCTAAATGGTCCGCCCACTTTATCATTTGCATATAGGCAACCCATTATACATCGGGCGCATTCAGACGACACAACCGCTGAATGAGTGCTGAGTAAGAGCTCAGCTTGAGCGTTGTGGGTTTGCTGAATGGTCTTCCTCAACTTCCGTTGAGTTAACTGTCAAAGTTGTTTATTTTAACCTGTAAATACTGCTGAATAATGATGCTGTTTTTGTGTTATTTACATTTATGTTCAAATTTCCAAATAATAGTAATTTATTATACAAGACGATAAAGTTAAATTTTATCCACGAATGAATCGTTTAACGTTGAGACGAAGTCGAGACGTTAATGATTCAAGAGTGGATAGAAATAACTTTATCGTCGTGTATAATACAATATATTTCTCTATAGCAAGAACTTTAACAATTTCAAAAGAAAATAAGGACAGTCGATCACATTTCAAAATGCCAGTAGCTAGATTGGATTGCTACGATAATACGAAGCTGTCATATATAATTTAAACACAAGTTAGAAAATTAAATTACTTTATCTATCCTTGATGTTAAAGTGCTACTTTATCTACCATTGCTGTTAAAGTAAACCTTGACCTTTTGTTTTGAGTTGATAAAGCCACACTTTAACATGCGCTATAGAAAAAAGTATATTTATTATGACTGATGATATTATCAATAACACATATTAAAGTTTAATTATTTTTATATTTTGTTTAAATGAATGAATAAACATTATTTAATGAGGTTAGTAAAATAAATTAAAGTGTAGTAGGAAAATAAGTAATTATGTAGGTAATATCTAACAATAATTACAGTTGTACAACCTTCTGTCGTCTGAATGCGCCCATTCATTACCAGCTAATTAGTTTTATCTAACCAAAGCTAGTCCCAAACCATTACTTAACTACCAAGAAAGGTTAACCTCAAAATAAAACGTGTTCATAGTTAAAAATAATTATTTAATAACGAAAATAAATTATATAAAAATGAACAAATAGGAACAGCAGTAAGGAATTACGAGTATTATAGTAACTGTTCGAATTGCCCACCTTGCACTTCCAAACAGAAGGCTAAACGATTGTTAAATTCTGCCATCGAATTATTAACGAAATTAACAGGTATGTTTCGACATTCATTAATTAATCTCTCTTTTAATGTATCGATGTCTTCAGCTGACTCTGCTGTATAAATTTTATTCTTCAAATAATACCATAGAAAAAAGCCATTTGGAGAGAGATCGGGAGACCTCGAAGGCCAACTAATAATGCCCCGTTTTTCAATCCACAAAGGAAATGTGGCGTTAAAATGATTGACTACCTCCCTGGTATAATGAGTGGGGGGGGGGGGAGGCTTTATTGTGCTGCAATACGATGTCACCCATCTCGATATTAATATTAGCATCTATAATTGCTTGAGGTAGCTGCACTTGTAATAGATGCAAATATTTGGCACTATTTAGAGTACCATCTATAAATATTGGTCATATAACCTTGCCATTTATAATACCACACCAAGTATTTGCAGATTGTCGATACTGTGTATGTGATTCTTGAAATGCATGCAAATTCTCCGTTGACTAATACCTAGGATCCGGGAAACAGTGGATAATATTTAAGGAAAACTGGATTAAGAAGACATTTACCTAACATTTTGAGAATTTACGATCTCAAATAAACGAAACGTGCATTCATCAGATAAATTTAATAAACCTATTTTTCCCATTTTTCTAAATTTTTATTCGTATTATTGTGTGCGTTGATTATTTTATGTCAGTTGTTGCAATATTTTTGTATACTTAACATTTTTGGAACTCAGTGCCTACCCGATTAAAGATTATTTTTTAAGTAATTATATGACGGAATAGTAAATATCTAAAGCCGATTTTTTTTTCTAATAGTTTCTTGAATATCACCGCGATTTAACTTTTCTTTACGGAGAAAACTGTTTTTAAAAAGTTACACTTTTTATTAACAGAAAATACGGAGCAGAGTTACAGCATTTGATGCAGGTGCAAACTACTACTAACTAAATTATTCCCACAGTGGCTTATAAACGAGACATAATCGTGTGCATGCACTATTCTATCTAATCAAGCGGATGCAGTCTTATCTATAAAAGCAGGGCCCCCGTAAGGGCTACTGGCGCCTGTGTGCAAAAAAGGATTTTGGCGCCCATTATGGCATTTTGGATCATGTTTTTTTATTTATTTTTTTGAAGGTAGGTAGGTAGGTAGGTGCTTGAAATAAAGCAAAAAACTGAACTTTAGAAGTCATATTTATTTGTAGACTAAAATATCAAAATGAAACAAACAGAATAAAATCATAACAAAATAAATTAAAATAAATTCTTGTTCACACCCATTTTAAAGCATTTACTTAACTAATGGGGTACAGACACGTTGTTTATAAATACTAGAAAATAACCCAAAACTAAAAATCACATTTTTTTAGGAACAAATAACAAAAATATTGCCTAATGTCTACATATATATATAAGTACTACTTTCTACTTATACTTAGATATTTTAAAAAATATGCAGATACTTCTGATAACAAATACCTAGGTAACTTCGTTATAAAATCAAAAATGATAGCTAGGTACAATAGAAAAATAAAAAATAGCTATTGTAGTAGCGATATTTTCCGAGACTTTGCTGTTGCAAATTCATTAATTACATCGCTAAAATTTATACCATCAAAAACAGTCGTAGATGTCTCCAACATTTTTTTAAAATTTACCCAAGTGTTCATATAACTGTTGTGTAAAATTGACGTTTCGTGTCTCTTCATTAGCAAAGCCAAGTGTTGCCAATCAGATACTCCATTTGTATCACAAAAAGTGTTAGGAGCTTTACAAAACAACTTACAACAAAAACAAAATACAGAATCTTTAGAAATAGAGTAAATAAGCCAAGTCCTTTCGACTTTTTCTCCATTTGCTAGACTTCTTACAAAGTAGTTGCACGAAAACTTTCTCTTATCTTTATTACTAGGAAAGCTAAAGCTAATGTCTATCAAGGGCAGACCACGTTTAACCAATATTCTAGCTATCTCATTGGTGATTCTTTCAGGCCACAAACCGGGGTCGGACGGAATTATATCGACACTAGCCTCATTAAAGCCTTCATCGAAAGTGTCACTTGCAGCAGGTATTTCGGTAGCTGACATTACCGAACTTCTTACACAAGCTTGTAACGTTTCGCTCTGGTTTTAAATGCATTTTTAATAATATATAATATTAGAGCATTTAAAACGCCGCAACAATCGGTTTCTGCAACAATTGGAAATTTTTCAAAGCGCTCGAACTGGCAAAATGGCGCCCGAGCAGGGACCGAACTCTGACTGATTTAAAGAAAGTTTTCAGAAACCAGCTCAGTTTAGAACTAGAACCGACAACCGGATATAATTACAAGTTTAAATATTATGGTAATTATACTAGCCGCAGCTTGTCTTCTCCGTGGCGCCCGAGCATCTAGAAATAGTAGAATATTAGGTTGTGTAAACGTAAGTTTCATATTTTAACAATATGTACAAACCCTGTTACAGCCTAGCAAGCCAGAAAGGTACCAGAACCCAGAGTCGTGACCGGTAGTCCAGCCCGTCCCGAGGAATCCGAGATCCCTGTATCCCTGTCCCTGCTCGGGCGCCATTTTGTAATGCTAACTGGGGCTTCGTAATAATATCAGGTTTATAATTAATTTGGAAAGTGCCCCTGTAGCATTAACAAATATGCCCTTTTTAAGATTGGTAGCTCTAGTATGGGTGAGGGCTCAATTGACTATTACTTCGCTTCAGAAGAGAGCGCGTTAGGGGTAAGCATTCATACTATTCAGGGCGGCAGGTCATACATACACTTTTACATGCATCTTACAGGTACATCCGGTGTTCGCGGGCGGTTCTACGCGGACGGATACTTCGGCGGACTGGAACGAAAGGACATCCCTGTCCACCAGCAAAGCATTTCGCTTGCCCTAGTGTGGCATGCGCCTGTTGTATGATTTTTTTTTTCGCCTGTTAGTAGCCCCTGGTGACAGCCATCTTATCTTGAAGCGTGATCTTGTCTCCGTAAACCCGGGTGACGGCAAGATATTGTAGGTTAACCCGCCGAAGCTTGGATAAGAGTGCCTGAAAATAGTATGTGTTTACGCAGCAGCTTATAGTTTTAACCTGTCGGGAATAAGAGTCCTTGCCCCGTAAAAACGTCCCGATAAACCAGAAACCGAGCTCCAGGTGTTTTCGCGACCTCTTCTTCACCGGTAGTCCTTCGCTTTCCGAAGAGAGGGGCCTGTGTAACGTTTCGCTCTGGTTTTAAATGCATTTTTAATAATATATAATATTAGAGCATTTAAAACGCCGCAACAATCGGTTTCTGCAACAATTGGAAATTTTTCAAAGCGCTCGAACTGGCAAAATGGCGCCCGAGCAGGGACCGAACTCTGACTGATTTAAAGAAAGTTTTCAGAAACCATCTCAGTTTAGAACTAGAACCGACAACCGGATATAATTACAAGTTTAAATATTATGGTAATTATACTAGCCGCAGCTTGTCTTCTCCGTGGCGCCCGAGCATCTAGAAATAGTAGAATATTAGGTTGTGTAAACGTAAGTTTCATATTTTAACAATATGTACAAACCCTGTTACAGCCTAGCAAGCCAGAAAGGTACCAGAACCCAGAGTCGTGACCGGTAGTCCAGCCCGTCCCGAGGAATCCGAGATCCCTGTATCCCTGTCCTGGTCGATCTGCCGAAATTCCATTCCCGTACACTGGTCCGGAAATACCAGATACCGCGTACCGATCCAGTCATTTCGTAATTAAAAATAAATCAGAATATTCCTTTTGTTTACACCGACTCGTATTGACATATTTAATTTTTATTTTGGTTTCCAGTTGTACCAACTTGATCTCGCAGACGTTACACATCGAAGTTTACGGGTATACATCGGTGCATAAGAGGTGGCCTGCCGTCTCCGAAAACCAGGACGAAAAATCCAATATAATTAAATTGTAACTTTATACGAAGAACATCCATTTTATTTTAGTTTTGTACATGAGTAGGCAATAAATGTATATAGTAGTCAAATCTGTTTCTTTAAGTCCGTCAGAGTAATAGTCAATTGAGCCCTCACCCATACTAGAGCTACCAATCTTAAAAAGGGCATATTTGTTAATGCTACAGGGGCACTTTCCAAATTAATTATAAACCTGATATTATTACGAAGCCCCAGTTAGCATTACAAGCTGAATTACCTGAAGTGGATTGTTCAAGTGCTGTAGACGAGGATGGTGTCATCGCTTCATCGGGCTCTGCATCAGTAGAAGCTGTTTTGCTACTACAACTTGTTGCAGGACCTGATGTTACCGTGGTCGCCTCTGTTAAAATTTCAGATGGTCCACTCACGGTTACTGATATTACGGATTTAGAATCTTGAGATTCGGTCGCATCGATAGTCTCCGTGGAATCTTGATTGTTTTGCAAGAAGTGCTTTAAAGATCTAGCCATTTTTTCCCTTTCTTGTAGTCTCAGTTTCTTTTGCTCGCGAAACTTCGCACCTGAAGGTCTCTTTCTTATATCCTGAAAAAACAAATAAATAATTAGTACTCATGGGAATTAGGAATTAACTTCTAAAGTAAGCACAATAATAAGCACCAAGTTTGCATATTTGAGTAAAAAGCAATTCGTTCGAGCCCTTTCAGCTTAAACCCTTTCAAAAATAAAGGCAGAAAAAATATTAAACTAATTTGATCTCATAGCCCTTAAAAACCCTACAAAATGGTTTTTTAAAAAGATCGATAGCATAAAAACTAAGCGAGTTATGGATAAAAAACCAATTACCTTTTTAAACTCGTACATGACATTTCAATTAATAAAAAGATATTTGGGTAAAAAAAAATTAATTATAACCAGTATCTTATAAAGGGTTAATGTTGATAGTATAAAGTAGGGAACACTTACCATTTTATGAAAAATCAAACCGTTGAAATTGCAGTCAGCAGGTATTCAGCACTTAATTTTTTGCACGGTCCAGTGAACTAACCGGTTTAAAAACGCCTCTGGCGATGCATCGCTTTTATTGCGCTCCAGGCATTATTCATGTCTGAACAGGAAAAATCAAGAAACTACCGCCTGGCATGTTCTCGCAACATAGGAATCGACAGTAACTGGATGATATACTAATAAAATTTCGTGTATATTTATACCTAATCCTATTAAATTTCTCAACTTTTATTTTAAAATTAATTTTTGTTTTTTGTTTTTTTTTTTGCAAATTTTTTGCAAATTTTTTTTGGACCCTGGGTTTTGGCGCCCCTAAAGGATGGCGCCCGTGAGCATTGCACACTTTGCACATATGGTAGCGGGGGCCCTGTATAAAAGCACAGCAGAATAGATCACGTAACTCGCGGCGATAATAGTAATTAACGTATTTAAAGAGGTATTCCATTTCCAGTCTTAACATTCGAGCATATTTTTACCACTCGAGCGAGCTCAGCGAAGCGAGAGTGGTAATTTATGTGAGAAATGTTAAGACCGTTACCCCTCGAAATGCGTTCATTAGTTTATTTTTCATTAAACCAATAATTTTGAAACAATAATAATTACTAAAAACTGCTAAATCGAAATCAGTGTTTAACATGATCGCGTCCTCGAATGATAAGATACATTTAACATGCATCCACTCATTTAAGATTCGAGGACGCGATCATGTTAAACACTGTTTGACATTTCAATGAACAATAAAATACTTGAGTTGCGCTTTAGGTGCAGACTTCAAACGACAGACTGCAAACTGCAGACTGCAGCAGCAGACCGCCAGCGACAGTACTGGTTTGACTATTTTATACCAAATGCATTCTGAACATAGCGTCGCTGTCGCTTGCGATTGCACCTCGCCGCCACTGCAGACCGCACTACCGATCCAGAACCAGTTCTGACGCTGACCGCAGAGCGACAATACGTGTTTTTAATCGTTTAAAAAATAAAAATGAGTTTTTCAAAAGCAGGTAATGACAAATTAATAAACATTTTAGCAAAACATTCAGTTATTTATGACGCAGGACACGCTAATTATAGGAATAATCTAGTAAAAGAAAATGTTTGGAAAAGCATAGAATTTTATTCATAAATAATTTTGTCTAATGATACAAACTGATGTATAGGTGCTAATGTTGACATTTATATCATTTCATTTATATTAGTACCTACATTTTGTGGATATAATTATTCAGTTCTTCACGTTCTGCAGTCAATAGCAGCGTCTTGCCATGAAACTGCAAAACCAACTTGTCGCCGTGAGCAACATTGATCAGACCACAAACGGCAACCGCACTGCGGTCTGCGGCTGCAGTCTGCAGTTGCAGTCGGTTGCTGGGGTCACCATCGGAATCATACCTTTAATTTACCTCTCGGCGCCAGTGTTGCCAGCATGGGCGATTTTTCGCCATTTGGGCTACTCGGATAGTTCTGTTTGCTAACAAATTTATGATTTTGCGACAAAGCGAAATCTGGGCTATTTTCCGAAAAATATTGGCGATAATTGGGCTAACTATTGGGCACACCTGATTTCAATTCTATATTTCGTAATTCTTACAAAAAAATACCGAGATGAGTGGGAAAAATTTCATGAATTTAAAAGTATGACATGATACTACCCAAAACAAACTTCTGTATATAAGCTCGATTTTTTTAGGTTGGATAAAACGGGGTGTAGATGACCATGCCTTTTGTACTGTGTGCCGTTCAATGAATTTTACAAATGCTGGTGGAACATTCATATTTAAAGAAATCTAAAAATTAATACCATTAAGTCATGCTGTGGTCGAACGCATATTTTTTGTGATGACTGTGGTAAAATGCAAATTGCGAAATTGAATGAAGACAGAATTGCCAGACGCAATACTTCGACTTAGAGCTAATTTTGGTAATGAAAATATTTGTTGTAAACATTTTAATCCTTCAGACGACCTTTTGCATATTCTACCGGGTGATTACAAATGCTTTTCCATCAAATTGTCTTTGAAATATTTGTTGTATGAATAATATGTTAGTGGCACTGTAAGTCTATGTCAAATTCAAGGTTAGCTAAACCTAACCTGCTAACCTCGAATTTGACATAGACTTAAGTGCCAGCAACATATTCATACAATAAATATTTCAAAGGCAACTTAATGGAAAAGCATTTATAATCACCCGGTATATGCAAATCAGAAGATGATACAAATGAGGAAGAACTCTTAAATACATTAACAGAAGAAATTCAAGGAATAATTTAATACTGTTTACCATAATGTTTTCCTTATTACGTAGTAGCAAAGAACATATAACATGTTATATGCTCTGTGGTAGTAGGTATAGTTTTATTGCATATTAACGATTATTGCATAAGTTGTAAGACGCATTTTTTTAAAATAAATAACTATTACATTAATTTACCGTTTTCGTTATTGAATTATTTCAGGAAATTATGAATTTAAAAAAAAATGTATCTAATTTAGTTGGCTATTTTTGGGCTACCTAGACATATAGAAAAGGCGATTCGGCAACGTGAAATACTGGCAACACTGATCTGTACGAGTCTGCGTATTCCAGTGACCATAACCTGATTACACCCACAAGACAAAACAATGCCCAGTGCAAATACGTTGGAAACGAAATGCGACGTTGCCATTTAAAATTCTAGGAATAGACGGCTGTCAGCAGCATGGTTGCCGGACCTTACTTTGGATTGACATGTAATGGAAAATTTGTCTTAAAAGTCGCTTTACATATAATATACCGTGCTTGTGTAAAGTCTGGAACTATCCAAATAGAACTTTTATCAAATGTTTTTGAAAGAAATCCTTGGACACGTCAATTTTTATTTTAAATAAGACATATTTTATTGAAATTATAACTTTTAGATTGTCTTCTGTTTTGAGTTATGAGCGTATTTATGATAAAATCAATCGTCGCATGTATGTTACATCATGACTGGAGGAAGGCGTGACAGATTTGGCTCATTTTTGTTTTTGTGTTTCTAATTGCCAGAACAAGGTTTGTATGAAAGAAAATTTTGGGGAAGTCCACCGGAAAAGTCGGAAAATTCGAAATATCAAAAAGATGATTTTCTATGGTATTTTTGTATGGGATTACGAATGTTTTCGTTTTTGAAGGGCTTTTCGAAGAGAAAAATGGGAGTGGAAAACTCGGAAAATTAGGAAAAATCGATTTTTTTTCAGGATGTAAAAACCGAAATAAAACGATGGAAAAGTCATGTTTCAAAACATACACGCATAGTTTTACGTAATACTATGCCCTGGCAACGCCGGGTATGCACAGCTATGATGCATACAAGGAATAAGGAAGGATATTTCGAAATTCAAGCCCTAAATGGGTAGGGTGGCCATATGCCTTCTTTGGAAAAAGAGAACATTTTGGACCAGCTAAAAAAATAACAAAAAGATGGCATCGCAAAGTTTTTATTATAAAACAAATGAAAAAAAAACAGTAATTATTTCTAAAACAATAAATAAAAAACATTGCAGTTGCGATAATAATTTTTTCTTATAAAAATCAACATCAAATTCACATATAAAATACTGTATAAGTAAAATATATAAAATATACTGCTCCACAAATGAACTGTACCACCCATAAAAATTGTATTTATTACATTACGTCATAAAATATGCATATAAAAGCTTATGTTTTATAGTATACTCATATTAAGCATATTTAATTGGACTATCCTCAAATATCAACTGAAGAATTAACAAATCAGATTCATAAAATGACAAAATAATAAAATTATAAAAAAAAACATATTTCACAAAAATAAGAGAAAATTGAAAATAACATTTTATATAAGAAGATTTAAAACCGAAAACAGTCAAAATGGAGCAAAACTCTTCTCACACTAAATAAGAGAACAAAAGAGAACATTTTATTAGAAAAAAAGATAAAAAAAGATCCGTATTAAAAAAGAGAACATGTTCTCTTTAAAACAGATGCTCTGGCCACCCTATAAATGGGTAAAATGAGGGTTCCAATTTTGTAAGGAAAAATAATATTAAATAGACGTTTCGACTTGAAACTTCGTTGGAGTACTCATAAAAACAAATAAGCAAACCCGTATTTCGTGATTTTACAAAAATCAACCCCTTAGGGGGTGAAATGGGGTCAATAAGCCTAAAAATCGTTATGGGTGTCGTTATTGAGGTATTTTGGGACGCTGATTGCGAAAATGGCATTTATTTTAAGTCCAAGGCGGTGAACATGACATAAAATTAAAACTCTACCTTATAGTGGTGGAACGGGGTTTCAGAGACGAATTATTTTTGGACAGAACAGCGTTTGCCAGAAGTCCTCAAAAAATTGTACCAATTTACAAGTTTAAATTGTACCAAATTTTGAACTTTTTGTACAGACACCAAAAATTGCGTAGTTTTAATCTCAGAAGAAAAATATTAATATTTAGATTTTTCGTCCGCGTTTTAATAGGTTTAGGTTATTATTACAATAATTAAAGGAAAAAACTAAACACATTTTCGTGCGCAAGTTAAAATATCTTAATTTTAAAGCCAGGTGAATTATATATAATTCACTAGGTGGGTTTTTTGAAATTAGGAAATACACTTTCTTTGCTTTTTCCAAGTGAATTTGCAATAGTCGTCACAAAGCATTACTTTCGCTGTCAAATCAATTATGCCACCCAAACGACAAGCAATTGGTCGATCTACACTTCAAACACAAAAGCAAAGGGCATACGAGTTTCAGATACCGATGAGCAACGGGAAGAAAAACTGGAAACTATTCGAGTACGCACTGCTCAAGCGTGTCGTCGAGATATTTCGATAAATTGTATTTACGGTCCGATTTAGCTCATATTCGGAATATACGTTGGTTACGTAGAGAGAAATGTTTATACAAAAAATGAACCCGGTAGGTGGCGCTGGAGTCAAGATATTTACGAAAATGTGTATTTCAAATTTACGATTCGATTTGGCTCATATTCGGAATGTACGTTGGTTACGTGAAGAGAAATGTTTATACAAAAAATAAACCCGGTAGGTGGCGCTGGAGTCAAGATATTTACGAAAATGTGTATTTACGGTCAGATTTAGCTCATATTCGGAATATACGTTGGTTACGTAGAGAAAAATGTTTATACAAAAAATGAACCCGGTAGGTGGAGCTGGAGTCAAGATATTTACGAAAATGTGTATTTCAAATTTACGATTCGATTTGGCTCATATTCGGAAAGTACGTTGGTTACGTGAAGAGAAATGTTTATACACAAAATAAACCCGGTAGGTGGCGCTGGAGTCAAGATATTTACCAAAATGTGTATTTACGGTCAGATTTAGCTTATATTCGGAATATACGTTGGTTACGTAGACAGAAATGTTTATACAAAAAATAAACCCGGTAGGTGGCGCTGGAGTCAAGATATTTACGAAAATGTGTATTTCAAATTTACGATTCGATTTGGCTCATATTCGGAAAGTACGTTGGTTACGTGAAGAGAAATGTTTATACACAAAATAAACCCGGTAGGTGGCGCTGGAGTCAAGATATTTACGAAAATGTGTATTTACGGTCAGATTTAGCTCATATTCGGAATATACGTTGGTTACGTAGACAGAAATGTTTATACAAAAAATAAACCCGGTAGGTGGCGCTGGAGTCAAGATATTTACGAAAATGTGTATTTCAAATTTACGATTCGATTTGGCTCATATTCGGAATGTACGTTGGTTACGTGAAGAGAAATGTTTATACAAAAAATAAACCCGGTATGTGGCGCTGGAGTCAAGATATTTACGAAAATGTGTATTTACGGTCAGATTTAGCTCATATTCGGAATATACGTTGGTTACGTAGAGAAAAATGTTTATACAAAAAATGAACCCGGTAGGTGGAGCTGGAGTCAAGATATTTACGAAAATGTGTATTTCAAATTTACGATTCGATTTGGCTCATATTCGGAAAGTACGTTGGTTACGTGAAGCGAAATGTTTATACACAAAATAAACCCGGTAGGTGGCGCTGGAGTCAAGATATTTACCAAAATGTGTATTTACGGTCAGATTTAGCTCATATTCGGAATATACGTTGGTTACGTAGACAGAAATGTTTATACAAAAAATAAACCCGGTAGGTGGCGCTGGAGTCAAGATATTTACGAAAATGTGTATTTCAAATTTACGATTCGATTTGGCTCATATTCGGAATGTACGTTGGTTACGTGAAGAGAAATGTTTATACAAAAAATAAACCCGGTAGGTGGCGCTGGAGTCAAGATATTTACGAAAATGTGTATTTACGGTCAGATTTAGCTCATATTCGGAATATACGTTGGTTACGTAGAGAAAAATGTTTATACAAAAAATGAACCCGGTAGGTGGAGCTGGAGTCAAGATATTTACGAAAATGTGTATTTCAAATTTACGATTCGATTTGGCTCATATTCGGAAAGTACGTTGGTTACGTGAAGAGAAATGTTTATACACAAAATAAACCCGGTAGGTGGCGCTGGAGTCAAGATATTTACCAAAATGTGTATTTACGGTCACATTTAGCTCATATTCGGAATATACGTTGGTTACGTAGACAGAAATGTTTATACAAAAAATAAACCCGGTAGGTGGCGCTGGAGTCAAGATATTTACGAAAATGTGTATTTCAAATTTACGATTCGATTTGGCTCATATTCGGAAAGTACGTTGGTTACGTGAAGAGAAATGTTTATACACAAAATAAACCCGGTAGGTAGCGCTGGAGTCAAGATATTTACGAAAATGTGTATTTACGGTCAGATTTAGCTCATATTCGGAATATACGTTGGTTACGTAGACAGAAATGTTTATACAAAAAATGAACCAGGTAGGTGGCGCTGGAGTCAAGATATTTACGAAAATGTGTATTTACGGTCAGATTTAGCTCATATTCGGAATATACGTAGGTTACGTAGAGACAAATGTATATACAAAAAATGAACCAGGTAGGTGGCGCTGGAGTCAAGATATTTACCAAAATGTGTATTTACGGTCCGATTTAGCTCATATTCGGAATGTACGTTGGTTACTTACAGAGAAATGTCTATACAAAAAATGAACCCGGTAGGTGGCGCTGGAGTCAAGATATTTAATAAAATGTGTATTTACGGTCGTTAGACGTAAAACTTAATATTTTTTTTCTATCCGGGGGGTGATTTTTAATGTTTCCAAACGGTTTTAAGTTGTTCGGGGCCTTTTTGGTTACAGCTGTTTAAAATTCCACGAAGATTGGGCGTTTATTACCAAAGTTAACTTCGATATGTTACCATATTTTAAGTTTAAAGCTAGGTGAATTATATATAATTCACTGGGTGCGTTTTTCGAAATTAGAAAATGGGACAAATAATTTTGTGGCATCATACATGGGTATTAAAATAATATCGCGTAATATTTTTTTAGGTTGGCCTCCAGCAGCAAGTTAAGCAAAAACGTAATGTCACTTCAAATAAATTAAACCAAAAGTGTTTTGAGGCGTATCAAATCCCGTCACATATATTTTCTCATTTTATATAAGCAACCGTATTGCACTGTAGTCCATTTACTAAGGAAAAAAAGTTCTAACTTCGTTGACTCAAAACCGATTTTGATATATTTTTTTTAATTTCGGAAAAGTTTATAGAAAAGTTCCCCACGGGTGAGAAGGTGTGCTTTTATTTTTTCAATTGTTATTAACAAGTAAGTGTTTTTTAATACAGTCTTAATTAAAAAAATTACTCTTTTATTTATTTAAACAATTGCCTGACGCTTGATAACATTCATTCGGTTTTTATTTCGTATACAGGGTTTTTTTGGGTCGCTGATCTCAAATTTTGTGTTAAAATTTATCAAAATGGAAAATAACGTCTTTAAGGTGGCAAAATAGCTTCATTTTTAAATTTTGCGTGTTGCCTCATATCTAGGGGTTTTGGACACGCTTATTATAAATATAGCATTAAGAGGTTAATTTTTATTCTGTACGAATATTATTATTATTTAATAAACATTATATTAACTAAAAGTTAAATAGATTAAATACATTTAACTATAACATATAAATTCGAACGCCTAAAAATGTATTTTCTACGACCTCTTTGTACAATTACCAAAATATATTACTGAATTAAACGATTTGCTAGTTGTGACCGAAGGAGGAATGTTATTACATAAAAACAAATGGCAACTTGTTCAACAGTATGGTGCAATTTTAACTAGTTATATTAATTTTATTGTACGTAATTACGAAAAAAAGCAATTGTTTTTGTCGATCATCAGAAACATCGAATAAATCCCGATGGCTCAAGACGAAAACTGCACCTGATATTCGATTGGATAGAGACAGGTTTAGTTATAGTCTCAGAGAATATAGACGTATTAGTTATATTAACAGCTTTAGCTTCCCCTGATAATGATATATATTTTTTAAAACCTGCCAAATATAAAGAAATATCTTTCTCTAAGAGCCTGTAATTTGCGATATTAAGTAAACATCTAAGAATATAAATGTTTTGAAGTCTAACGACAAGTGGTCTTTTCATATTGGAAAATGTGTGCTACTAACAATTTTACATTTAAAATTAAGGCTTAACACACACAAAGAAATTAAAGATAGACCAGCAAATGCAGCGGAATTTGCATCCTGTTGTTGGGTCACTGTTTATATATACGTCACGTCGGATGGCATTCCGTTCTTGCACAAAAGTCCCAAGGTCGCCGTGTTATTTTATATCGTATTTCTTTGTACCAAGTCGTAGGTATTAGTTTTCTTTATATTAATATTATATTATTAATTGGTTTAATTATACCTTCGTGATTTTACCGATTTGGAACTAGTTGTCCCGCAACGAAATGCTTTCCCGAAATGTCCCGATTTTCCAAGAACATATGCTTTCACAATTTCCAGTAATTTCTGCAAATTCTGGTTCAAAATTAGTTAAAATTACCCATAAATGCAAGCCACGGATAACAGAGACTATCAAGCTTCTAATAAACTTAAAAAATAAGGCATATAATAGGTATAAACATTCCAAATCATTAGCGCATTGGAAATATTGCAAATCGA
Source organism: Agriotes lineatus (assembly GCA_940337035.1). NCBI lineage: Eukaryota > Metazoa > Arthropoda > Insecta > Coleoptera > Elateridae > Agriotes > Agriotes lineatus. The sequence continues at coordinate 58,957 of CALNHX010005752.1, forward strand.
TACGAAATTCTGTGACTTTAGCTACAAAGGAGAAAAAAGCGTATTTTAACTTTGTATTTGATGGCTATGATACTAAATCCATATGGAGGGAAATTAAATCTTTGTGTGTGAACAATATTAAAAGCAACAATACCATACCAGAACATTTAAGTACACCCGATTCATTAATAATTTTTTCATAAATAATGTACCAAACGTCAACAATGATAACAATAATGTATTAGATTTTTATAAAAACCACAAACTAAATGAACTCAGTGTTAATATTGCGGATATTGTCGGAATTATAAACTCGATTAAAAGTAAATCTAAAGGAATCGATGTACTTAATATTGACTTTAAAATGCGGGTTCCAATTTTGTACGGAAAAATAATATTAAATAGACGTTTCGACATGATACTTAGTACGAGTACTCCTAAAAACAAATAATCAAACACGTATTTCGTGATTTTCTGAAAAGCAACCTCTTAGAGGATGCAATGGGGTAAATAAGCCTAAAATTCGTTATGGGTGTCGTTATTGATGTTTTTTGGGACGTTGATTGCGAAAATGGCATTTATTTTTAAGTCAAAGACGGTAGACATAACATAAAATTAAAACTCTATAGTGGCGGTCACAGACCAATATTATTTTTGGGCAGAACAGCGTTTGCCGGGTCAGCTAATAACGTAATCATTGTCTCGACTACTTTTTTTGCTGCGCAGCACGAATCGGTTCGCCGCATGGCCTATTATAGATATATTGAATATGTACTACAGCACATATGACGCTCTTGGGAAGGCAAAATTACATATTATAGGTCATACAACGATCTTTGTTTTGCTGCGCAGCACGTCTTTGTGCTATATAGGCAATGGCACATATGACGCTCTTTGCTAAATTACATATTATCGGTCATACAACGCTCTTTGCTAAATTACATATAATCGGTCATACAACGCTCTTTGCTTTAACAACTCATATTGTTCCATTTAAAAAACATAGTTATCAATTGTTTTAGTACGTTTGGTGCTATAATTCGGTCATGAGGAATTTTTAGAGTCAATTGGAGTTTGTGTTGCATTTCTTGTTGGATTGCTATTGATTTTGCGTAATTCATGGCCTACTTTGACTAAAATTTTTTTTTTATTTTGAAAAATAATAAGTTCCTAAATTTAAATTTAAGAATGCTATTATAAAGCACTTTTAGTGCTGATTTCAAATATCTAAAAATATACAGGGTATTCCATTTAAAAAACCAAAGTTGTGTATCACCACGTAAAAATAGGAGGCTATGGCTTAAATTGGTTAACGTCAATTTTTAGGTTGTATACTGGCATTTAAAACAGAAGAAAGTTCTTTTCGATATCTCTATTATTAACAAAGTTACGAGCTGTCTAGCGATCTACAAACACACTGTATACTTTCGTTAATGTAGTTCGTAATATTTTCATCCCTGGATTTGGCTTTTACACTACTTTGAATATAGTTTATCTGCTGTATAATTAATTTTCTACTGTACGAACCTGAAATACAACGAAAAGCATTTTAATAATGTTTAGACCAAGTAATCGAGTATTTTGAAGATTATCTTTAATAATAAATATTCCCAACTTCCAAATCAAGTAGTTTACAATAATTTTTAGAACACCTAAAAACCAAATAAAGAGATTATTAGAAGGTAATAGGTGATCCCATAACCGCACAAACCTTTCCTATTTGTTTAAAAATTCTATTCTACTGAAATAATGCCACTACGACCTCGGTAAATACAAATAAATGTAATGTTTAAGGTAATAAAATGGTTAAATATTAAAGACATCAGAGGACAGAACTTGTAATTAATTCTTAAAACGTTTTTATTAATAGCGAATTCGGCTGACTGCGCCGATGACGTCTTGCTACGAGATTATCTTCACAAAACAGATTATGTTGCAGCCAGAGCGAGCGAAATTCACCATATAAATAACAGGTAATAGGCAACCCTCAACGAATTTTGAAATTTTCCCAGCTTGAGTATAGGCAACCTTCAACGAATTTTGATATTTTCGGAGCTGTAGTATAGGCAACCGAGGCTAACTTCGCACAAAAATCGACCACGTAGTTCTTAAGAAACGGCGTTGGCGCATGCCGGTAGTGGGCGCGTTCATCGAGTCGTTGTACGTACCCTTACATGTGTAAGACTTCCGACGACGTCGTCGCAAGTCCGAAAACTCGCCGTTAGACCGGTTACATACACTAGAAAATCGTCGTATGTGGGAAACCAGGTATATATATATATATATATATATATATATATTACATAGAAATGAATACTGTACGACTTCTACGAGTAACTGGAATGGCCTTGCTCGGTAAAAACCAATGCAGGTTTGTGAAGCAGGCGCACTAACAAAAGAGATAGCGCTACTGTAGTATTTGTATTTTACTCCAACTCAGTCGTTTATGCAAGACGTGTGCCAAAACAGCAAACCTATTTGATTTTTACCTGATTTTACGTAGCTCCAGTCATTTCAAGGTGTAGGATCGGTGATGATTTTTTGTATAATAAAAGTTAAAAGTTAGAGGAGCTTTGTGAAAGTATTTTGAACAGTTAAAAACTAAAAAAATGGTGCTCAATTGTGTTGCTGGTGGCTGCAACGTTCATGCAGAGCACCTTATTAGCATTGGCAAATGATTTATTTAATATTTCAGTTAGTCCCTTTAGTTATTTTATGACGTAGAAATGTTCTCAAGACCACATTGAATTATTTTTTTCTTCAATAACCCCAACACAACAGTTAAAATGGGCATTGAGACAATTGTTGCTGAAAAATTCAGTTAGTGCGAGCGCTTCGGCTAATTGTAATGATTGTGAGGGTTTGTGTAGCCCCATTTTTGATTTTCGATCAGAGAATAAGACTATTAATGAACGTAATCATTCTGATAGTACATCAGACATTTTTAATGCTTAAATGAGAATATCAAACATAAACTTAGATTATTAACACAAAAATATATTGTACTATATTTCTGCATAGACTACAGTATGTCCCAGGATTGATGTTACAAGAGGTGAGATGGACTAAATTTTTTTGAATTTTTATTTTAAGGTTCTGGGATTCGGTCCTGCATGGTTTGAAAACAACGTTGCATGCATCCAAAATTAATTGTATACATAATCATTTTTGTGGAAAAATGTTTTCGTTGTAATGTAGCATGCTGTGTGGATGCTTAATTAATTCAATATTAATATCCAGATATCTAAAGGGTATCATGTGATAACAGTTGGTGGTAGATTACTGGTAGTAGTAGCAATAGGCAACCAAGGGGTTGTTTACTGCAAGTGAAAAAACTTTAATTTTGAATAATCTACGTTTAATAAGTCACGTTAAAGGGCTAACTTTCCTTTAATTGTGAGAGTAATATTGTATATTTGGTACGTAATAGCAAGATAGCCTTCTTCACGATCAAATTTCACCAAAGATCACAATTATTATTCATATTATAATTTCAAGATTGTTTGAAACCATTTGAAGTGGTAATTGGTACTTAAACCATCAGTAAGTGAAAGTGAGAGTGATTGTGGCATGCTGTACTACCGTTTATCAAGGTATTAAGAGGTACGAGAGCTACAACGAGCTATTTTGGGTTTTCAACAACTCAAGGGAGGTGTTTGACGACTGGCAATCAGTTAGGAGCTGATAGAAAATACACTCAAGGTACAAGTGAGTCTTCGTGAAGGTTAGTGTATTTTTATTAACAAGTTTGGTACGACAAAATTAGTGGAAAGCATTGTAATTTAGGTTTAGAGCGCAATTTAGAATATTAAGTTTTCTAAATTTGCTTTGATTCGGATACTCGATGTTTTCGGCCATTATAAGTAGAAATTATATCATTTTGGTCTACGTATGTGTAATTAATTTTAACCTCAATTTGGAAAAAGTAATTTAATTAAATAATTTGACAACATTTAGTTTTGATTGATTGTAATGTCAAACCAAGCATAATAATACAATCTAACTTAAAAGAAGGTTCTATTAAAAGTACTAAGGAGTGTGATTGGCAAAGAAGTCAATACAATAATAATTTTGTAATTCAGTATTCAATTATAAAGAGATTCATTATTATAACCTTTACTCATTCAGCAGAGGAAGATAGATTCTTATTTGCTCAATAAACTGACTAGCCGAGGTAATTTTAAATAATAGTCAAGTTACATAATTTCAATCATATGTTTTCATAAGTGAGATATGTCAATTTTGAAAGTAATTAAAAAGCAACAAGGTAAGTGTTTAATACATTATTCTCGATACTACTTCTGTTAACTAAGTAATAGGGTAGATATCCAATTTACTAATTGTAATAACCGTTCGAAAAAGGGGTTATATAACATCGTGCGGCTCAAGTTCAGAATAAAAGTCAGAAATTGAAGGAAAAATTAAAAAATGCAGCTGTAAACCATTTCGGTAAAAACCTGCATTTACTATTGGTGCCAGCGCATCCGTTATCAGAGGAAATACTTTCAGAAGATCTGCACGAACTTCAACTAGTGAAAAATATTGTAAATATTTTCTTGCAATGCCGCATGCAACACCATACTAAACTGTATAATTTAAAATTGCATGGAAAGCAGGCACCAATTAGGCATAAAATGTCAAAATAAAGATATTTAAATACTGCTGATGTTTTTGTATACGATATAGGTATTTTTGTAATAATTATTAATAAATAATAATAAATGTTACTATTTTTTGCTTATTTTTATTGAAATTCCATCGCATAAAGCCATGCAATTATAAATGTATTCTGATTTTGTTTTCTCGGATTGCTGTAATAATTAAATTTCACCTGTATTAAAGTTAAGTTGCTGTAATTCGTCCATAAGTATTAATGAGTTAGACAGAGAGAAATACTACATATAGGCGGGTTGCCTAACTTCACGAGTTGACACGCTCAATTAACCCCAAGAGGCCTTCCAGTTATACGTAGTAAGTAAGTAATTCTTTATTTAGCAACTTGCTACAGGTCACAGAAACTAGATTGAGTCTCAAGGTAGGTCATGAAAGGCGCTGTGATCATATTTGATGAATTGGCAATATGTGGAAAGTTGTCAAACATACAAAGTTTGGTTACATTTTAAATGACAAGTATAGTATTCCAATCAAAAATTGGAAAGCTATTTAAAATCAAGTACCTACATCATGGAAAATGTAAGTCATGTCGAAGTTCGTTTCATACAATCAATAAAGAATTTTCTAATGTCAAGCAGCTTTCAACTAATGACAGTTAGTTCATCTGTAAATTGTACATGTCACTGTATTGTTAAGGCATTTTAACATCTTGCATGATTTACGTAGGTACTAGTTATTTCACCTTAGTTTTTAAAACCGCATACTAGCATAGAAAATGTACGTATGTCTTTCAAAATTACTAATGCGTATGTCAAATTTGAAGGTTATTATCGAAGTGTCACTGAATTACAATCAAACAGTTATTTTATGAATTAAATTACGAAGTGACTTACTGTTCTCAATGCTGGCATGATTTTAAATAGCTTTCCAATTTTTGGTTGGAATACTATAAACAGCAACGGTGGGTAGAGGGATTTCGTTTGCGCAGTGACTAACGTCATATGACAGATTCTTTGTGTTTTAAAGTGTGGAAATTACTGTTGCTGGGATAGAAGGTTTAGCAGAGCCTGGTTGTTCAACTTAACACCATGATTTCCGCAATCCTTTTAACATTCAAGAACTGATAGTACACCATACCGAAATGTTGCGTACGCTTTAGATTAAATAAGGTTAACAATTTAATGTCAATATGATAGATGTAAAAATGTTAGGTACCAATATGAAACTTGGAAATTACTAGACTCTAACATTAGTTCCGATTTTTACCACGTCTCAATCTAGATTCTGTAACCTGTAATAACAACCACTATACAACATCAACAAAGTCTAACAATGACTAGCCTTCGCTTAACAAATGAAAGTCTTTTAGATTTCGCTTAAATATTGCAACACTTTTCGCTTTTTTAATAAGTTATTATATTCTATTTGATCCTTATGAAAAATTGAATTAATACATATACACTGTTTTGAGTCCTTAAGTAAAAGTTTTCTCTGTTTCGTGTTTCATGTTCATCTACAGTCGCGGAATTAAAAATCCGGGCATTTTAATGATTCAGTGTATATTTTACTTTACTTATCATGTTACCTGGTGAAATTAGTCAAAGTCAAAATAATTACTCGTATATGACAGCATGCCTCATTGTTTAACTGTCAATTTCTAACCTAGAAACGCAAAGCCCAATTTACATTACCCAAAAATTGCAAAATCCTCTATAAGACTCGCCCGGATATTTAATTCCGCGACTGTACATCACTACACAAGATTAATATGTTCTGAAGATAATTTGGCACTTCTTTTTTTATTATTTTATATATGAATATCATTTCTTGATATTTATCCAATTGCCTTACATTTAACCACCTTAAATCACTTAACATATCCTTGATTCTAGTAAATCTAATTATTCTCCTTAGCATAGAATTTCGGCTTAGACCGCGTAGTATTTGTGGATGAACACCCAGAATTCTCTGGCTTAATGTGCCTTGCACCTTGTGAAGTCGAGCAAAAACCCGCGCGATGGCCATGCTCTTTGGTGGCTCGTGTTGTTTGAGTATCTTGAGAACGAGGATAAACGTAAATCAGATGGCAGTTTAGGACATGCAGTCTATAGAAAGAAAACACACACGAACAGATATCTAAATGCTGACTCACACCATCATCCAATGCAAAAAGCAACAGTACGGTTAAAGTGTTTACTTGGATAATTTATAGGCTAGCTGGATAGCAAGGTCCGTAAATCACGTTTGCTTTGTCCAGATAAGGTCATCTCATGTAATTTGACAATGCACAAATATGGCGGACAGTGGCGGTAAATTTAAAATGTGGGTATGTTCTTAACAGAATTTAGATCATAGTTTGTCATCTTGACGCATTAACCTGACAACTGCAAAACAAACTGTCAGTATTAACTGATACAATTTAACGACATTTCAATATGCCTGGGTGTGCAGCAAAAAATTGCTCCAATAGTTTCCATAAGGGAATTAGAGTATTCATTTTTCCCATGCAGGAGAAACGTCGTATAGTGTGGGAAAGTTTTTGTGGGCGCGATAATTGGAAATCCACTAAATATTCCCGTTTATGTGAGGTAAGTTTATACATAACTGTTGCTATTTTTTAGCTGTAACTTTATAATTTATTGTAATTTGCTATTTTAGCAACACTTTGAAAATGACCAGTTTGAAGAAAATCGCCAAGACAAATTAAAAAAGCTAAAACCAAATTCAGTTCCAACGATTTTATCTGTAAGCCAAAAAATAGTATTTCAGAAGAAAATGAAAGTAAGTAAAATTGAAAAGATTTCAAATTAGTACCTCTTATGTACTTCTTTAACGATTTAGAAAAACCACATTCCTCCGAAGACTAAGCCACAAAGTAATCATGGTGATGAACGTAAACTAAATAATTTATTACACACTAATCAGGCCTCGGAATTAGTTCAAAACGAATTTGAACTACAAAAAAAGGAAGTGGAGATGTTAAAAAATCAAATTGAGCAGCTTAACGAGAAAAACAAAATTTTGGAAATTATTATCTATAAAAATCCGTATTTTGACAACGATTTAGCATCAATATTAGCTAAGGGGAAGAAAAAATTTAAATGGCCTCCAGAACAAATAAGAAAAGCAATTCAACTTAGATTTGCCGTAGGATGGAAAGGCTACAAATATATGCAAGGAACCTTAAATTATCCACTGCCCTCTTACCCTACTCTGTGCCGGCATGTTCAGAAATTATTGTTTAATCCAGGATTGTTAACAGAACTGCTTCCCTTATTAGAAGAGAAACGAAAAGCTATGAAACACACATTTGAAAGTGACTGTTTATTGGTAATGGATGAAATGGAGATTCAAAAAACGGCAGAGTTTGATAAAAGTACAGGTTCTCATGTCGGATACGGCACGACCAAAAAAGATCAACAATATCAAAAACTTGGTCAACAACTTTTTGTGTTTATGTTACGTGGTGTGAATTCTAATTGGAAGCAAGTTATAGCATACCATGTAACATCGAAACAAGCAGATAATGAAGAAATGTGCAAATTAGTAAAAGACATCATACAAAATGTAGAAGTCGTTGGCTTCAATGTTCTGGGTGTAGCCAGTGATATGGGTCCAAAAAACAGAGCAATTTGGAAACATTTTGGCTTGTGTATTGGAAAATACTCCAATGTTCACTTAGCACCACATCCAGTTAGACAAAACGAAAAACTATATTTCTTTGCCGACATTCCTCATCTGCTTAAAAATTTGAGAAGTGCTATGATGGCACATAATATAATTCTTCCCGATGTGATTGTGACTAGAGAAAAATTGTCCTCCAATGTCATTAAATTTAAATATATTACAAAACTGCATGATATTCAGAAAAACTCTAGTTTAAAACTAGCACCTCATATTACTGAACGTCTCGTAAACCCAACAAATTTTGACAAAATGCGTGTATCATTTGCAGCCCATATATTCAGCTATTCAACAGCATCTGCAATAGAAACTTGTGTTAAATTGGGATTAATGTCAAATTCTGCATTTACAACAGCTTGGTTTTTAAGAGAAGTAAGAACTTGGTTTGATATTTTGAATAGCCGAGTACATAAAACAGCCATTGTAAAAAAGAACAGAGAAAAAAAAGTTGCCTTTTTAAATTCCTTTATTAGTTTAGCAGAGACCATCAAAATTGGTGACAATGGACACTGGAAACCAGTTCAAACTGGTGTAATTTTATCTACTAAAAATGTAATATCTTTGTTAGAGGAACTATTTCAAAAGGGATACAATTTCATTTTAACTTCAAGGTTAAACCAAGATTGCTTGGAAAACTTATTTTCAGTTCTTAGGCGCCATGGAAATGGCAATCCTACAGCACTTCAAGGAATACGAGCTTTGAAACTTATTACTCTGTCACAGTTTCTCGATAATACTTCTGAAAAAGGAAAAAGCTATGAAAATGATATTGACAGGCATTACATAAATTATTTTAAAATCCCACTCAAATCACAGCGAAAAGATAAAGTTAAAAAAATGCCTGAAGATGAATGCGTACCAACTTCACATTTGTCATATTCCGATTCGGATAGTGATAGCGAAGGATGCATCAGCTTAATAAGAAAAAACGTGATAAATAATTTACTTGGGACAGCTATTTTTAAGTCATTAAAAAAGATTTGCCAATTTTGCAAAAGAAAATTTGTATCCCAGCCTACGGCGAATGTAAGAGAAACGCTTATTAACTGTAAAACATACGGCAAGCTTCATTATCCTGCTGATAATGTTTATAGTGCTATAGAAAAAATAGATATGTTTCTGTCTAAACATTTCAAAAATAGTAATTTATTATACAAGACGATAAAGTTAAATTTTATCCACGAGTGAATCGTTTAACGTCGAGACGAAGTCGAGACGTTAATGATTCAAGAGTGGATAGAAATAACTTTATCGTCGTGTATAATACAATATTTTTTTCTATAGCAAGAACTTTAACAATTTCAAAAGAAAATAATGACAGTCAATCACATTTCAAAATGTCAGTAGCTAGATTGGGTTGCTACGATAATACGAAGCTGTCATATTTAATTTAAACAAAAGTTAGAAAATTAAATTACTTTATCTATCCTTGATGTTAAAGTGCTACTTTATCTACCCTTGCTGTTAAAGTAAAACTTGACCTTTTGTTTTGAGTTGATAAAAGCACACTTTAACATGTGCTATAGAAAAAATGTAATAATCATTCCAATTTATGTAGACATTTAATTTATTTAACTAAATTAAAATTTAAAACTGCCATTGTCCCTCTTCTACATTGTGACACTTGCAAATCTTTTGAAATAGTTCTTAGTAATTACATTGCATTAAGACTAGCAATTGAATCACGCAATTTAAAAGAAGAGATAAGGAAGTCAAAACGCAAGTCATTTGCTTCTAAAAGTTCTATGCGGTCTGTTAGTATTACATAAGTTTTATTAAACCTTATAGTTGTCAATGTTATAAATAAGATTTTAAATGTTAATATGTTTTGTGCTTTCAAATAAAATAAAAAGTGCAAATTTATAATCGTTTTGATGTTCGAGTTGAAAAAGGGTGACGGATTTGTTTGGGTCTAAATTTGTAGTTTTCTATTAATTTTATGTAAGTATTGTTGTTGAAAACTACCACTACAGCATCTTTAGTAAATGTAGCAGTCGTATATGAAATTAGTAATTTCCGTGTACTCAAATTATAACGTAATTCTTCATTTTAAGAAGTGCACAATTTAATCCACATTTTAAATTTACCGCCACTGTCCGCCATATTTGTGCATTGCCAAATTACATGAGATGACCTGACATGAACAAAGCAAACGTGATTTACGGACCTTGGCTGGATAGTATACAAACTATACAAATGTCTGGCTATTTTGATGGAAAATCATATTTATACTAAAATAGCTATGAATATTGGCTGGTTTGTATACTATCCAGCTAGTTTACAAACTATACAAGATTTATCGCCAAAGTACAAACCACAAAAAAAGTACACAAATTAGCCGTTGTTTTTGGCTAGTTTACAAACTATCCACAGTATTTGGCTAAAGTGTGAACTTAATATTAGTAGTAATACATAATAACCAACTCGTTGGTTAGTATGTAAACTAACCAATTCCATTTGGCTTATTAATTAGAGAAGTGAGGTTATGTTTATGGCAAGTGCTGTGTGTTGTTATTGTTTACTGTCGTGTCTTGTGTAATTTGTTTAAGGATAGGTATCTGGTTATTAAAAATGAATCAACAGCAACAATTTGAAAACCTGCTTTTGGAAGTTTACAAGCAAAATTCGCAGAATTCAAAAGTTAGAAGATGTCAAGACAGACACCGAAATAACATTACGAAGCGCTGCAGGACAATTTTCAGTTTCCGTTCAACCCAGGGTTATGTGCGCTGTCAGTGCAACAAGGGTTGCACAATTAAAAAGTGTAAATGTCTTGCGTCCGGATATACGTGTAACAGCAAGTGCCACAACAGTGCAACTTGCTCCAATCTATAATATAATTTTCCTTAATGCGTGTCTGTGCACAAAATAAAATCTCACGTTCCGGCTTCACAGATGTTTATATTTGTTTAGGTTTTGTTTTTCTTATCTTAGCGCTCGGCTCGGAGCTTGACCTTTCGCGTATCCTATTTCACGTGCGCGCCGATTCAAGACTCGCAGCGCGTAGCGCGCGGTTTGCTTGTAAATCATAATTTTCTTTGTTTTGTGGTTTCAATGTTTTGAGGTTTATTATTTATATTTTATCCCACAAATAGTACCTGTATGTCACTTTTGTTTTTTACTTATTTTTAAGTAGTAATAGCAATGTTTTATGTTGTACATATAAATAAACTTTATTTTTGACCAAAAATTATTTTGCTATCCTAAGTAAATTAACCAAATGGAATAGGTTAGTTTACATACTAACCAACGAGTTGGTTATTATGTATTACTACGAATATTAAGTTCACACTTTAACCAAACACTGTGGATAGTTTGTAAACTAGCCAAAATCACCGGTTAATTTGTGTACTTTTCTTGTGGTTTGTACTTTGGCGATAAATCTTGTATAGTTTGTAAACTAGCTGGATAGTATACAAACCAGCCAATATTCATAGCTATTTTAGTAGAAATATGATTTTCCATCAAAATAGCCAGACATTTGGATAGTTTGTATACTATCCAGCTAGCCTATAAACTAGCCAAGTAAACACTTTAACCGTAACATATACAAGTAATCGCGAGTATGCAGAAAGATATTTTCCTACACGAGCCAACACTCCTAATTTTTTGGATATTTTCTTACAGATGTAGTCAGCATGATAATTAAATTTTAAGTCCCTATTCACCATTATTCCCAAATACTTAATTTGTCCCACCACAGTTATTTCTTCATTTTCAATTGAAATTCTTGCATTAGACTCTTTGTAGATTTTATATAATGACCTATTTCCCAACATCATAAATTTAGTTTTGGACACATTCAATGTGTATTTGTATATCTATGAAATATTATTAAGTACACCTAAACGTAGTGATCACACCGCAATTTCATTTAAACAGTACAAGATGGTATATTTATTTACATACCTTTGTAACACTCCGCCCTTCTGCTAATAAGGGCGTTGAATTAATTAATCGCCATCGGGTAGCTCTCTCAGTCGGAGTTAATTTGGTTCAGACAGATATACACTATGAGACCAGCAAACAAACACCAGGATAATTTTAGACAGTTTAATTATATTGTAATGTATTCACAAATATAGTAAAATGTATTTTACAATAAAATCGGTAGTTATACAAAACGTCCTGTTGCGAACACCCAGCGTCACTGCAACCCGTCATACATCCGTGCATTTGTGGCCCTACAGTTTGAGCCCTGGTAGATCGACGGGATGCCACTGGTCAGGAAATCGGGCCGTCGAAATTAGTCCCAGGGATGCCAACCGTTAAACTTGAATCTCGGTCACAATGTCAAAGGCACGTGTAACTGCAAATATAGGTTAATTTGGCTATGTCAGGGTTATTTACTTACAGCACCGGGTCGTGCGGGAGATTCGGCAAGCCCCCTGTGAAGTTGGTGTTGTGTTTGTGCGGGGTGTGAAAGAATGAGAGGTCGACGGTGGATTCCACCTAGGGCTCAGCTTCGAATCGAGAGCGGACGTCGGGAAAACGTCCGCACAGCGCTTGTCCTCCGGGGATGCTGTAGGATCTTGGTTGATCGGTGAGTAAATCTCTGTAGTCAACAAATATTAAAAGCAACTTTAAACGGCCTCTAAGATTAGCGATGTGCCGGGCCACAATAATATGTAATCTGACACGGCCAGGTCGGATATAGTTACGCTATTTAGCTGGATTAATTATTACGAGAAGCATGCGTGAACGAGTCGTCGCCTCCAACATGTCTTCCAGGAAATTGTTACAACTATTTGTTAACGGAGCTTGGGCTAAAAATTTAGGCTGAATTCAGGTTATAATATTAACAGGGCAAACCAGCGAAGCGGTCCTCGATAGAGGTCGTCGCTCCAGGAACTGGCTTTCAGGACGAGGAATCGTTCGGGTTTTAGCTAGAAACACGGCCTCCTAGTTTGGAGTCTTCGGTTCGACTTAGCTACAGGAAAACTCAGGATGCAGGATTTCAAAGTGTGAGGGAAGAATTCTCTTTAAAATCGGACGGGACGGACAGGAATGGGGATGATCTGGGACTGGGTGGATACTGGAATGAATGCCGGAGGGAATCTCTCGTGGAACGGTCGTGAAGCAGCTTTTATGTCTCCTCTTCGTGCTTCGTGCATCTAGCAACCACTTCGGACATTCTCAGTGGGAGAACGGCGCAAACGGGGACCTGCGCCTCTTCGATGACGTATTTTTATCGCTGGTCGGGCGTTCTAAAGATTCAAACTTTGATAAGAAACGTAGAAATCGCTAGGGGAGAACGCGCGAATTAATTTTAATTCAGAAAAACGCGTTCCCGCTGGGCGAAACGTTACACCTTGACTTATGTTGTACGGCCCGAACACGAAAATAACCAATACATCTGAAGACTGAAGATTTGCTACAATGGTCTATTCCACATGCGTGTACTAGAAAACTAGAATGGTTTGATGCATGGCCTCCTGGATTAATGCGAGACTGACGTCTCTACGCGGCCCGCCACATTTGTATAATTTTTGTGATTCTGAGGCCAACGTACTTTGGTGCCATCTGTTGTGTTTTTGATAAATTATCTGTCACGTAGGCACGACCTCCTGGATTCATATTAATCCAGGAGGCCGTGGACGTATGCTTTTAAAATAAAAAAAGACAAACTTGTAATACGCATATATGTATTATACATATATTGCTAGTAGGGCCTCGGAACGTCCGAAAAAGTTACGGCGCCGACATAGTTTTACTTAGAGTATAACGCTTCTCGTGCGCATGCGTGAAAATTCGAACTCCGCTTTTAGAAGCGAATTTTAAACTTGACCACTTCCCCATTGGGCGGACGACGCCGCCGCGCTTGCGCACAGCTCACCATTATACATTGAAGAGTTGGTTGTCTCTCCCACTTCCTTCGTGAGTTTCCCACTCATAGCCGTTAGCAATATAGTAAGTATTACATATCTGGTAATACGAAAATACGCAACAAGCGCAACGTTCTGTAGCGCCTCTACAAAGTATAAAAATAGCCTTGAACTAAAAATGCGGCGGGCCGCATAGAGACGTCAGTCTCCCATTAATCGAGGAGGCCGTGGTTTGATGTTTGTGGGTTAACATTTTGTTCGCAAATGGCACTAAAATACCGAATGTGGGTTACATCATTTTCGTATACCCTAGCATAACCCCTAATAAACGTTTATAAATTAAAAACTAAATTGTAAACAAATTGTGGGTTTAAACGGTTGTTGCAGAACACCGTCCTTTTATGCAGCTGCGCTACAAGTGTACCTATACAGATTGTCCAAAATCCATTTTGAACACAGGAAATTAATGAGTGCGACAAGGAGGACAAAAACAAAATGAGTAGCAGGACAAAGATAGATTTTTAAACTAAAATTAAGTCAATGAAACAAACAAACGCTTCTGTCAAATATTTTATTTGTCATTACGACAGCAATTTATTTACTATCGTTTACTACAGTCGCTTTATATACACTAATAAAGTGACTGTATTGTTTACTATTCAAATAATTATTTAAACCTCACTTTATAGTCTTATGACAGAAGTGTTTGTTTGTTTCATTTAATTTTAATTTAAAAATTTACCTAGCCATGATGACATTCTATCTTTGTCCTGCTACTCATTTTGTGTATGTCTTCCTTATCGCACTCATTATTTCCTATGTTCAAAACGGATTCCAGGCAATCTGTATAGAAAATGATTTACTGCCAGGGAAAGGAATGTAGCAAACACAGCATAAAAGCAACTAATACGCAAAGAGAGTACCACAACATGCAGATTGGTAACCAGGAATATGTATGGAACAAGGAGGAAGAACAATTCCATCCAAGAAGCTGGCTGTATCCCATAAAAGTGGGATCCCAAAATAGCAACGACCCAAATGAGTAATTGGAAGCAGTATTGAAAAAATGTATTAGTCAATAAATAAATAAACGACAAGGAAAATATAGGGCTTAATCCTCCTTTTCTTTCTTCTTTTCCTATCCCTTATGCCATCAGCGTCCGGTTGCTCGTCCATTTCTGGCATTGTCCACGATCGGCCGCTATTCTCTTTAGTTATGCTAAAATTTTCCCTCTTGTCTGTGCCATTTTCTCCATTCTCTCCATCCATGTTTCCTTGGGTCTTCGCAGATATCTTCTTCCTTCTGGTCTTGCTGCAATATCTTTTTCGGGTCTTGTAGTTCTTCTCTAGTCACTGCATTTCTTATTTTGTCTCGTTTTGTCCTTCCTACCATTCTTCTGAGGTACCTACTTCATTTCTCCCGCAGTTACTTTTCCCTTAACCTTGTCTTCGATGACCCAGCTTTCTGATGCATACGTCAGGGTAGGTACATAGATACTTCTATAGACCCTAAGTTTTGCGGTGTTGCTTATTTCTTTTTTATTAGTGATTATGTTATTTAGTGCATAATAGATCTTGCTAGCCTTGTTTGTTCTGTTAAGTATTTCTTGCTCTACTTTGCCTGCTTTATTAATAATCACGCCCAGGTATTCGTAATTATCAACGGTGGTGAAGCGTCGTTGAAATCGATTCAGCCAACAATTCATGGGCGGACGGGGTTATCAACAAACGTTGAAATAATACTAACCTGGATTGTGACAAAAAAACGTCGCATGCAGGCGATGAATTGGTCCAGGATTATCTTAGCGTTACAGCCAACAGCAGTACCGACGTCGTGGCCGAAATTGATAATGGAACGGGCGCTCCTTGTCACAAATTGGCAAGCTCAAAATGACATTCCAGAAAGGAGTTGCGGGTCCAAGTTATTAATTATGGTGTTAAATAAGCAGACCCAAATAAGAAGTCGACTAAAAACGGCATCTAAGAATGGCGTTTAAGAATGAGGTTGAAGAGCTAATAAGAAAAGGAAATTACTAAACTTGAATATCAAACAAAGTAGCGCAGACATACCTGACTTTAGTTATCAGCTCACAAACGAAGTTAATTAATAATAGGTGCAATAGCACGCGGAAATGCCTTCGTAGAAGCAAGTTACTTCAACCGAATGCGGAAATCGAATGCCCGCTAAGCGATGGAATAGCTGCCCGCTGGCGCAGAGAGCTAACAAGTGAATTTCGGAAAAACCAAAACCAGCACTCTTGCGCGAAACAAGATTTGATATAATTTGAAATACAGCGAATTATAACTCAAGTGAAAATATACAGGCTGGCCCGGAATAGATGAATAAATGACGAAACAAATAGCCGGAGCTAAAGATTTGTTTCAGACTAAACTTTGTATGTTAATTGGATCAAGGTTCCAATATCCGATTCTTACATCAAATTTTGTTTCTTTGCTTTCATTTATAATCTGATTCATCACCACTGAAGAGCAAAGGACTGAGTGAGTCTCCCTGCTTTATACCGTTCTCCATTTCAAAGTCCTCTGATTCTTAATCCTATGCCCACAAAAATTGTTTAAAACGTAACACTTGAGTGATTGTTTTGATTGCAAGTCCAGAGTGCGTTGGGATTCCTGTTTTTGCTTTTGCCGCTCTACTGTATGTGTGCATGACAGGGCATTTTTTAACATATACGAGCGGGGGGGACAGAAGTGCCCCCCTGCAGTAGATGGTGTAAAACCCAAATTGAGTAGCCGATAACCTGTTGTCTTTTGTCGAAGAACATGAATGTTAAAGGAAGCAAAAAAATACTCTCATCTCAAAACTCTCAGCTGAGATGTAGTTATAACAGACATGATTTTGTTGCAAATTTTTTAAGTCTGATTTGCTTTCTTAATGGATATTTCAGAAAAATAAAAAATCTTATGATGGGCGTTATAGCTCGCTTCACTCGCATCTCCTATCCAACTTATGCAATGAAGAAATTTCTAGCTTGCCACCTAATAATTTTTCTGTTAAAAAAATGCCCTGCTGTATGATATGTCTATGCGGCATGCACTCTATACATACAGAAGTGTGAAACAAAAGTTAACATTTTAATGTTATAAAAGTAAAACATTTGGTAAGTAATATATTCTTGCAATTTTAACATGGCAAAATGGCTGACAGTAGCTTATAGTAGGTATGTACTAAAACAATCAATTACAAGGAAACAGCTAAGGATTTAATTTTTTTAAGGCGCTGTGGACCTAGAACCATATACAGTGCCTTCATAAATGATCGAACGTTTTTGAATGGTCATTATTTTGGCGCTATTTATTTATGTGGTGGCACTAAGTCTATGTCAAATTCGAGGTTAGCAGGTTAGGTTTTGTGTCAGTTTTAACACAAACTGATGCAAATCCTAACCTGATAACCTCAAATTTGAAGATTTAACAGCTCCACCAACATAAATAAATGGCGCCAAAATAATAACCATTCAAAAATGTTCGATCATTTATGAAGGCACTGTATAGTCACTTTTTATAATAATTGTAATTTGTAGATAATTACTTATTGCAGAGGGGGAATCAAAACATTTCAGCAAAAGACATTCAGTTGTGAATATAATTATATTGAATAATTTGTAGCTTAAAACTAAGCTTTTGGCACCTTTGTCAAATCACGGACCAATTCTTTTGCATCTAGTTCGTTTAACGGACTTGGTAAAAGAGGTCACCTGATCCGGCGTTTGTGCAATGAATTGAACTGATGCTTTGTGCCAATGCTCACTGAGCGGGGAGTGGCAGAACTGCGGAACGGAAAGTCTGACACAAACCCACTCCTCGAAATCGAAGCGGATCGGGTTCTCATTTTTGGACTTCAAAGGAAATGGATCGGCACGGTTTGTGCTTTGCAATTGTTTGTAACCGAGTAGTAACTGCACCTGTACTCGAGAATTTTGGAATCGAATAAATGGGATTGGTATGGCAATGTCATGTTTGTCGTGTCTAAGAAAATCATAGACCATGTTTATACGATACTTTCTAAAAAGATGAGGGAAAATGAAAATTAAATGCATGATAACAAATTCGAAAAACTGTAAAATTTCCTTTTATTAAAAAAAAACGCAAGGAGTAATGACAATAAGTTATAATCAAAAATAAAATATTCTTGAAACAAAACCAAACTAAACCATGTAGGGTAAGTGTCCCGGTAGTGGACAACCAGGACAAATTTTCAACTTCAATTGGCTATAAAAATTACATACATTTCTTATTATCGATATTGAATAAGCCAAAATAATCCTCCTTAAATGTAAATTGAAACTGTATAGTGTAAAATCAGTAAGTTCAAAAACAAACTTGGCATTTTTTTAATAAAAAAATGTCCCGTTTGCTAGTGATTTGTAAGGACAACCTTTGAATTTAGTATGTTCCTGAATTCTTCTGCATTTTTAGCCGCGATTCTAGTATTTTCACGCATATTTAAGCCAAATTCATAGTTCAGTGGTGTAACTCAAAATTTTTGTCCTCTGATACTCATTTCCGCTTGTTCTAAATACTAGCGTTTTGCAGTTTGTTGTAGGACCTTCGATTCAATTCTCCGTACGCTTGTTTTATAAAGTAAGCTTTGTTCTCGCATGCTATCTGGGTGACGCCATTCTGGCTTATCGCGTTTTTGTTGTTCCTCGAAGTTTGCAGGCACAGGCTTAATGTTGAGTCGGGATTTCATCAGCTTGCTGAAATTTTCCGCGAGGCCTTAAGTGGAACAAGGAACGACGTTAAGCCATGCGTGCGCTTTCTCATTGAGTTCCCACAGTTTGAGGCCGAAGCATCAATCAGCGACGACCCTTCAGAGCGTACAGAAGGTCAGTGTCGTTGTCTGTAGCGTACGACTTCGTTGGTCATTGGCCGCGTAAAAAGATGTATGCTAAAATTTGTTAAGCCACGTTGGTGCCATTGTCGAGCCGGTGATTAAGTGAATGTTTGACCAAGAGGTTCTTCTGTATCGTGGAGTAAGGCAACTCCAAATTTACGTGTAAAGCGGATTTTAAGTGAAGCCCTCGTTTGTTGTGCTAAACCACCATTGGAATGAAGCTACGAGTTTCGTTACCGTAATCTGCCTGTGTCGTCTGACTTCTTATCGGGTATTTGTTAGTTCATAGTACGTGTAACGATGATAGCCTTACAGTGAAGTGATTTTAAAGTTATTACTGTCTTAGATGTAGTCATGTTAATTGTTGTCGTTTTCGTGACTTGTGTTTAGTTTAAACATTGCGTCTTTAACCTGACTAACCTTTTGAACCGTAATAAGTAATTATTGTAACGCTCATTGTCACCTTTTCATGTTTTACTACTTCAATAGAGTTCATTGTTAATTACTTACGTTTTAATTGGTGTTTGCATGCATATTTGTGTTTTGTTTCGATTTACAGGAAATCAGACGATTGTCAGTTAATGTTATCAAAGGTAGGTTCAATTCAGTTGTTGCAGTCGCCGCCTCAAGCTGTGCCAAGCCAGAAGTAGAAAGGTGGATCACTTGCTTCCACTTTCAGAGTGAGTTCACCTGTTTTGCTGATTTTACCCCGATTTAGTCCGAAAGTGGTGACGCGTCCATATTTTACCATCTTTTAGCTCGTTTACCGGAGCGCAGCCCTAATTCTAAGGTCGTCAAGAACCCGCCCTCTTGCTGGGCGTTTTAAAGCCGGAGCAACCTTTTGTTACCATCCATCGTAACTGGGTTAGAGCAGCGTATCCGGTTAAAGTTCCCGATTGTGTCGTAGTCGCGTTTTGTGGGTTTTGTTTGTTCCCAATCGTGTGGTCTTGTTTTCAAGGGCCAACTCAGTTTTATCGGAGAGGGTGGATTCAATTATTACAATTAAACAAACCTCTAATATGCAAAAGGTCTTATTTTAGGCGCCAGGTTTGACAAAGCCCCTAATAAGAAATACAATTTACTACGATTCAGTATATCAAACCTTATGATTGGAATCGCACGGGATGCGTTGCAATATAACCTAACTGCTGCTATTTAATCTGCTGTGGCGAACTAAAATTATTACCACCTGTAACATTGCTTCAAGAGCACAACCAATAACATTAAATACGGTCAGTATATTTGGTTTATTTCGTATTAATAATACAAATCATGCACATGGCCCACATATTATTTATATTTAATTTACATGCAATAATTTCAGTAAATGCAAATCATTGTTTTACAGAATGAAGGAAATCAAATTCAAACATTAAAGTTACGAACAGCAATAAAATGAAATAGCCCTACAGATAATGATTTAAACAAAGCAACATTTCAAACATCGCGAAGCGAGTAAGTTACGCAAACAGTAAATATATATCCAACGGCAATACACCTTAATTGTATAAATCGTAGAGTGTACCTAATAATATTATGACTAACAGTTCATTCTGCGTTCATTCAGCCGTTCATACAATAAGTCAAATAATATGCTTACCCTCGAAGCTCCTCATGGCAAAAAAAACTCTGCCACCGCTTGTAAAATCAAATAGTATTTACATCTATCATTTGCCAGACGAGTACCTCATCGCCTGCAGTATGGAAATCGCTATATTAAAAAGTAAGCAAAACAAAGTCTATATCGCGTCTTCTAGTCTGGATTGCCGTGGTTCGTAGATTTCCCAGTAAGTCAGTAACGATGTAATAACGCCATGCTCGACGGTGTGCCGCTCCCTTGAGAAAGTGGTCACGTCTCTGCTCACGTGTACCGGTGCGGTTCAACTAAGCAACAGGTGTGCGACTTCAATGGGGTGCATGTTGAGTCCTATCAAACGGAGCCCAAAATTGGTGGCTTCACTAGGAGCGCTAATTAAGAACGAAAATACACCACGCATTAGCGAACGATCTAAATCAAATCTAACGCTGCCTACCTTCATAATGGAAGCACCGAAATTCGCAACTGCGTCACGATTGTTTCTCAACCCCTCAAAATCCTATAATACAATGGTTTTATAAGTGAGCGACAATTCGTCCCCACGAAATAAACATCAAACCAGACTGATAGTTCCGTAAATTAACGTTTACGACGATTAATTCCGCCACGTGCAGAATTGTAAGTTCAGCCTTGGCATGGGTTTCGAAAACACGACCTCTTCAAGTGCGTTCTGGATGCAGAAGACCAATTTCCGTCCCCCGACACGGCCTCTTGCGCAGGTAAAGTGCTTTCGCATCATGAAATTACTAACTACGTGCGTTCGGGAATCAGAAAATAATAGCAATTCAACTAACGCGAAAGTAAACCGTAACAGAGCTTCCATAATTCTCTATTGTAAACGAGTTTTATATACTATTTTGTGGTCGACTAGCATTATAATAATTTCAAAGGAATTTAATTTCAGCTATTTTTTAATAGTTATTTTTGATTCTAGATTGCGAAATGCTACTTGTGCATTCGAGAATGAG
This sequence comes from Agriotes lineatus, assembly GCA_940337035.1. NCBI lineage: Eukaryota > Metazoa > Arthropoda > Insecta > Coleoptera > Elateridae > Agriotes > Agriotes lineatus. Next base: position 80,482 of record CALNHX010005752.1, read on the forward strand.
TATTTTTTGCGAGCAAAAAAACATTCGAGAAAGCAAAAAAAATCGCAATCGAGTATCAAACAACGTTTTTTCGAAAACTGCACAGCTCCACAGTAGCGGAAACGTAAAAGGAAATGTTGTCTACATTGTGACCTCTTTAATCAAAAATTGCTGAACGTAAGCCTTTTTTGTTCTAGATTGTAAGACTTTTTTATATCCACTGAACAAAAAGCAGTCACTTTGACAACCGATTTAGGTCATAAAAGACTTTTACATCCAGTGAACAAAAAACAGTCGCTTTGACAACCGATTTAGGTCATGTAAATGTCAATTTTTTTATCAGTTTTCAAAAAAAGCAATTTATGTATACAAAACTGATGTATTTGTTGCTATGATGATGGAGTTGCTAAGCTATTGTTTATGGTAACAATTTTTGTTGAGCAAATACATTTTCGGCCAAAATGAATGACTGTCACTAGCATTTAATAATAAGTGATGCAATTCTTAAGAAGGCTGCAAAAGCTGAGCTGAGCCTGATTCCTAAAAAGTCGGAAGAGATTTAAAAGAAAGAATATGACAAATTTTGGCAATGGCTACGAGCCAAAAATACGGAGATAGTTACAGAAAAGGTTGTGTTTGCGTATTTTATAGATCAGGTAAATTATTTGCATTTATCTACGACAGTGTAAAATTGACTTTTAGTCGGCAGTTTGGAGTTTGTAAAACGACTGTTTAATAACATGTTTTCATTAGTTTACGTTGTCAGTAGCAACGTGTTTAAAATTATTTCATTAGTCACGTGGTCACGTCGTCAGTAGCAACGTGTTTTAAAATTTTTAAACACGCAAAATGACGACCGGTTGCTACTAACGTTAATTTACATTTAAATATTTTTTTAATATTTATCGTATTTCCTAGATTCTATCGTAGCTAAAATATTGAACGATACACATGCGTAAACCATCTTTAGTCACTCGTGGGGATTAAAACGCTCGCTCACTCGAGTTTTAACTCTGTCCCACTCGTGAATAAAGACTAGCTTTACGCACTTGTATCGTAAACTACTTTTTGAGGTAGTTATAGTACCTACCAATTTATCAAACCTTATTTTTAGTCAACGGTTTACAAGTCTTCATCGTTATGATGTCTATTCTCGAAGTTGAAATGCGTGTTACGAATAAAGGACAATATTGACAATTTTCCTAAACTTACTGCCTTCCTGAAGAACTACTCTGTTGATTATGCACCAGAGAGGTCTGCAGTGTTTTCAAAGGAACGATTAATATATTTTTTCGTAAAAGCGTCAAATGACAAGTACTTGCTTATGAAGGTACGAATTGTTTTTTTAAATGTCAACATTTATTATAGTTTCTGCCATAAAATAGATATTTACTATACAAGTGGGATAAGAGCATTATTAATATACGTGTATGTAAGCACACGAGTATATTAATGATGTGTTATCACTCATGTATTGTACAATATTTTATCTACGACTGCCTAAAATTGAGAAAAGTGCATTAAGAGAAATGTCAGATCTGTCATTTTCAAAAATATTTTAGTAGGCAAATGACATGTCATTCATTTGACACTATTTCAGTTAGGTAATAAAGCCATTACACCACTCAGGTAATAAATCCATTACATAACTGAGTGGTGTAATGAGCTTCATTACCTAACGGAAATAGTGTCAAATGAGTGACGTAATGAGTTTTTTATCCCACTGGAGTAGATAAATGTTATTTATAGGTGGTTGCAATTTTGGGTTTGTTTGGGGCTTGCGTGTAGAGTTTCATCATTTACTTTACTTTTTCCAAATGTAACCACTAAAACCGGAAGTGGAACAAAATTACTTCTATGTCAAAAGGTGAAGTTTAAGTACATAAGGTGTACCAAGTTTCAAAACTAACTTATATTTTCAAAAATAAAGAAAAAGTAGCGCGGTGTACCATGATCGTGTTACAGCCGGTATGTAAGGAATAGTTAATTCATATAATTGGATCATTTTAAAATAAAATTATAATCTCAAGTTTTAAATAAAATTTCAAACGTCACAGAAACGTGCCGGCGCGTGTTGCCATTGAAGCATAAAGTAGACAGAAAATGAACCAGAGCATTTCATTCAAAAAGGAGGCTTGAGTTACTTCATGCAATCTTTTAAAAGGTGGCAGTAGGTACGCGCTCTTTCTCGTGAGACCTGCATAATTCGCAAAATGGGAGCATTCAAAAGCGAATGCAGTGAATAGAGAAAATGCGTACTGGACAAAACTGAAAATTACGACGTAAAGATCGGGGTAACCGATTAAAAACTTAACTGAACTAGATTTGTCGCCGTGAACTATTCATAATTTACGTAAGGCCTTCATTCAGCCTAAATTTTTATTGTTGATTTAAGATACTAAGGGGATTTTGTTTAGATTATTTTGTAGTTCATTATATCATGAACAGTCTCTGATTTTTATTGAATTGCACAATTCTTAATATTTGATTATGTAACTGTAACCGTCTTAAAACTCGCTATCCAAAACGTCTTGAAATTTACAGGTAGGTTTTATTACATTGGTGGCAGCGCCAAACTATCCCAGTAAAATTACTCCTTGCTAACCGTTATTACAATGTGCTATGCCCGTTGTGATATTATGTTATATACATTATCGAATCATATGTGAGACCACTTGTGCTAAAGATAATTCGCAAAGGAAACGAGAACTAATAATTATGAAACCTAAACGGAGAAAATCGGTTTAAAATCGAGTCGACTATTTATCAACAGCGTTAGAGTACGAATGGGACAGACATCACCGATAATGTGGCATTGCAGATTTAAAGTTGACAACGAATAAAAATTTGAATCCGTATCCTTTGATAATTTAAAAAGCATTATGAAACGGGTCAATTCGGGCCACCTGTATTTATTCAAATTATATCTTTTTATTATATGCTAATTAGCAACAAAGCCTGGCAGCAAGTGCTCTTGTATTTATACACGTAGTCTGTTAATATAGAGTGATATTTAAGACATACGCTGTCCATAACTATAAGCGTGGTGCGCCGCGAGCTCGTGACGGAATTTGTTAACAGGGCAGTTTTCGCACGGAAATAACCGGCCGATAAGGGGATCAAGGCTGGACGCCTGCAAGATGTAGAATTAGCGCCAAAGCTCGGGGCTGAGCATTCGCACCAAGATCGTTAACAGGTGCGGGTCGCTGTGAGTTCGTTGATTGAACTCGCAAATTCTCAGCGACACGAAGCGGGCTAAGAATATTCCTCAACAGATCATCCTATATTGTGTTGTGGCCGACAATATTTCGTCGTCGGCTTATCGTGTCTCTGAAAGAGAAACCAGTGCCCAAAGTAGCCAAATCCTGACGCAGTTGCAGCCTCGTCCGAAGACAGCTATCGTTGCGACATCATAGGAAAAGTACCTACCTTCGCAGAGGTTAGTTGCTAGCTATATTCACCGTGCCAGTGAAATCACGGGGGATTACCCGCTGATCGAACATCCCGGGTACGTTATCTCAACGCACCGGCACTATCTTCAAAGACCGGTGTGTAGTTACGCGCCTGTGCAAGAAGGGACAGCGTCGCGATCCGTTTATTAGTGCACGCCATTTAACTTTGCGCCGATTAATGAACTGCTACGTATCTGGTTGAACTATTCGCATACATGTAGCGTGTTAGTGTCGTATTTTATAGGTACTTATACGTATTTTCTTGTGTGTATTTATTTACAGATTATATGTAGTCTTTGTAAGTTGTCAGGCTTATTATTGTCAATAACGATTGCACTGGTAAGTACAACATTTCAGATGTCTACGAGTTGGTCTCAAATAATATTAGCTAGCCTTAGCCACTCTGCGAATATAAAAAAAGAGTCTCATAAGCATACCGACTGAATCAGCTAGCGAACCTAGGGCAAATTAAAGTAATAATTCAGTAAGTGTAGGTAGGTACAAGATGCCGCGCTACAATTACCACGATCGAGATTTGAACTCGCGACCTCAGGTTCGATTGTACACGAGTATTCACAATATACCAATCTGACAGTAGTTAGGTGACTGCTTAACGTGTCTATTACTGGTGACGCGAATACAAATCGAAAAATACTTACAAAGAAAAAGCGACCAGTCTCGTTCAAAGTTTTTCAGTTCTTGGCATTAATATTCCACACAAAATGCGCAAAAATTATCCTGATAGGTTAAAAGTCGTTCTCAAATTCGCCTGTTAACAATTTTCGGAGTAACATTTAGTTACAAGAAGTACACAAAGCAGAAAAACAGAATTTATTTAATAACATTTATTACATGTTAAGTACGTTAAAAGCCTCGAAAATAATGGTTAATTGTACACCTGGTTTAAATAAAACTGGACCTACTCGCAACCTTGCTAAATTTCAACAGCTCTTGCAGACTTCTGGTTCGCACTTAGTGGTTGGTATAGTTTGAGACACTTCGTATAGTTTAGATGAATTTAGCATTACGTAGTCTTTAATAGCTCTCCAGTTTAAACCTTCTAAAGTAGCCGTGTGAAGCAACTTGGGTACACAGTTACCCGGCCCGTAAACTTCGGTTGTTAAATTTCTAAATTCAGTAGTCATTTACCTTTTAAAGTGGCAACATTTAGTGGTGACACGATGTACTTTTAAATGCGTAGTTATGATACTTACTTGGACGGACTTTTGTTTTGCGACCCCATCCAAAACCTTTTTTTCTCTTCTTTTGTAACAAATCATCACTGTTCAACAAAATGTAATAAGCTGCTGCGCAACCGAGCATCCGTTCTCGACGCCTGTGCATTTTCATATGCGAAAAAGAAAACCAGAGCGGCGCGAATCACGCCCAAGGTGCGTGAAACTTGGTAATCTACAGGCTGTAAGATCGTGATCGTTACAGGCACGCATCGGAGCGTCACTACGCACACCACACGCCAGGTGCGTCGCTCCACACGCCGTGTATGCCGCCTTTAGATTTTATGATGCCCTGAAACCAAATGGGGAAAAATAAAACTGGACTTACTGGAAACCTTGCTAAATCAACAGCTCTTGAAGACTTATGATTCGCGCTTACCAGTCGCATAAAATGAGACACTTCGTTTGAATAAATCTAGCATTACGTAGTCTCTAATATAACAATTAATTTGAATTTGTGGTCTAGTTAGCTGTGATCGTTGTTTATATAGGTTTATTACGTTTACATTGTAGCGTATTGTACACGCACATTTTTAACTGTTATAGCATCACGCAGTCTTTAATGTATGCATGTGGCTCCATAATTTAACATACAAAACAAATATTCTAGTAAGCTTGGCGCTAGTTTTAATCATGACGTAAGAGGATTACAACTCCAAATTCGACAGAAATTAGAATCTTACATTTTTAAATGACTAGATGATTGACAACGTCCTAAGACGTTTACCGAAAAAAAAAAACATTGTTACTGTACAATACAGCCACTCATGCGGTGATACAGCATTAACTCAACATGGAATCCTCAGCTGTCCTATCTCAAAGCGCAAATCTTCAAACAGCGGTTAATCACCTTCAAAGTGCTTTAGACGAGATGTGCAAATGGTTTGAAAATTGGAAAATCAAAATTAATACAACCAAAACTCAAACAAAAATCTTCACCTTGAAGCAAATCAAAAACTTACCTAATATAAGATTAAATTAATGCATGATGGAGTGGAACGGAAAGGCCTCAGCAATTAAATACTTGGGTGTCTACCTAGACTACAGACTTGGATGGGGATTTCATCTGAATAAGAAATTAAGTGAGTGTTATGCCAGACTTGGTATGTTATACCCAATGATAAATATGAAATCACACCTACGTGTTGAGTGCATAACGTTAATCTACCAGACAATACTGAGACCCATCTTGACCTACGCGTGCCCAGTATGGAGGAACACATCAAACACTCATTTCAAAAAACTTCAAATATTGCAAAATAAAGTGACTCGTATAGCAGTGAACGAGCCGTGGTTCGTGCGGAATGAACAATTAGGGGAACCTGTTGTACCTTGGACATCGTTGTACCTCAAACATATGCCTCAATTTTAAACTTCGCGGGTCTTTGGATTCAATTCTGCCACGGCCTCCTGGATTAGTGCGACACTGACGTCTCTACGCGGCCCGCCACATTTGCATAATTTTTGTGATTCTGAGGCCAACGTACTTTGGCGCCATCTGTTGGGTTTTTGATAAATTATCTGTAACGTAGGCGTGACTTTCTATATTAATTTTAATCCAGGAGGCCGTGGACGTATACAACCAATACCAAAGGCACAAGCGCAACGTACTGTAGCGCCTCTACAAACCAGAAAAAACGCCTTAAACTAAAAATGCGGCGGGCCGCGTAGAGCCGTCAGTCTCGCACTAATCCAGGAGGCCGTGAATTCTGCACTACTAGGTCATTAATCAAACACCAGAGGGCTCTGTGAACTTTATTTCGATACAGATTATATAGTCACTGTATATTTCGATAGAGTCCCTGTATATAATAAGGTAAGAGTTGGGACATGTGCGATGCCCGTTTTTTATTGGTTGGAACCAATCTCATGGAGTATATGTTTTTACACAATTTGACAACTCGTTTTCAAACTGAATAACGAAATATCATAGTTTATTTGCTGTCACTATGACAGGCTGCTCAGCACTTAATTGTAGTAGTACAAGTCAGGCATTTTATTTTCACAAGTTACTCAAAAAATCAACGCTAAGAGACGTAGTGGAATAAGAAATTCTTAAATTAGGATGGATTTCGCTTGTATAATCAGCATTTCACAGGAGACCAATGGCTAACAAAATGTCAGTGACAAGAATATCTATGAGCTTTAAAAGATTATAGAAACGTATTAAAACCAAGTTTCAACTATACTAAATGTTTGCCGATTAGTAATTTTAAACCATAATAAGAAGATTTTGAGCAATGAACTGACAAGATAAGAAACCACAAAATTGAAAATTTAGAAAATATTTTCAATCCTGATCAAATTAATGCTATTAATCGCAAAACCAACTGCTTCATTCCATCGTTCAATGAAACTGCTAGGGCCGCATTACATCTTAAATTTACCTTTGGAGCCAGTGGTTATAATAGCTTATTAAAGCTGCATTTACCATATCCTTCCGTTTGAACATTAAATAGAAAACTGGAATGTTTAAAACTTGAAAGTGGAATTTTACAGGATGTATTTACATTTTTGAAATTATATGAATCACTAAGAAAGTATATACCTATAATTACCCTGGACAAAATGAATTAGAAAAAGTACATAGATATGCTGCGTAGCTTCTGATAAATTTGTTGGTTAGATTACTCTCCCGAATCATACTGTGATTGCTACTCATGATTTAGTGTTTATGTTAGCTGGAATTACAAGCGTTGGAAGCAATTAAAGTTTCCTCATACCTAATACGTAATATATTTTCATTAGTAAATAGTAAATGTTTAAAAATAATGACAATGTCAAATCGAAGAATTTATTGACAAGCATATTGTCACGCAAGGATTATTTGTCAAATCAAACAAAACTGAAGGTTAACAAGCGAAAAAAACTTCGATGAGGAATCAAGTGGTATTTGACATTGGTTCCACATGTCCCAACTCTTATCTTACTATATACAGGGACTCTATATTTCGATACAGTCGCTTTATATACACTACCGTTAACAGTCTGGCCATATATGGTCACGATTCCCATTGGTGCCGCCATTTTATGTCTTGCGTCATTTTGACAATAAGATTTAAATTTCAAAAATGTCAAAGTCACATTTACTCAAATAAAATAAGTTGACATTCAATCAACAAAAATCGTTTAAAATGCGAGTACATAGTTAAAAACTGATCATAATTTTTAGAACTACTACTAGAACTATAATTTATTAACAGTAAGCTGACAAGGTTTAAAGAAATTCATCAATTTCAAAAATTTTCTTCATATATGAAATATTGCTGTGCAGTGTGCAGTCGGATGCTGAAAACTGTGTGCTAACGGAAACTTTCCTTAGAAATAGGGACAGACGGAACTTATGGACAAAAAAATAAATGGAGAAAATTGGTACCCGAATGGAAATTCAAGAATTTGTAAAAAGCATTTTGCAGATTGTATGTGTGAAAAAGCACGAGTTGGTGGCAAAAAAGACTTAAGGATAATGCTGTTGTAAAATTGGCCTGAACATGGTATTAAGGTGAAGAGCTTCCCTAGAAATAAAAAAGCGGGGCTTGTGGTCAAATAGGTTAATCGAGCATATTAGAATAACATAAAAGGTCAGAATAGAATCTAAATGTAAAAGCATTTTTATATAAATAAAATGCATATTGTTGATGTAACACATATTGCAACTTTTAATCAATTAGAAAAGTGTATTACTTATATCCAAAGTTATCGGTGTTCGTTTAAGAATAGCTGAAACGAAAACGAAAAAGCAAAATACACAACGAAGCAAATACAGTTGTACTTCTGTGGCAATGCACAATGTAGGCTATATAAATTAAGTGGGAAGTTATGAAAAGTAATTTTAAGCGTATTAGACTGTATACTCACTGTTTTAGTAGTTTTGGGATCACTTTAAGTTCTGTGGATTTATTATTATTTATGTGAGCACTAACTGTAAATAAAATTTATAATATCTCTTTGATAAGACATTGTTTGTTTTACTATTTAGTCATATATTTACTTATACTAAGCATTTATTTAATTAAACCATTTTCCAACACCAACCCCGCCACTGCTTTTGACCCGCCACTGGAGGCGGCCATATTCTGTCTTATGTCATAAGTGACATTTCATATGGCCAGACTGTTGTATATAAAGGGACTGTATATTTCGATAGAGTCTCTGTATATAATAAGGTAAGAGTTGGGACATGTGCGATGCCCGTTTTTTATTGGTTGGAACCAATCTCATGGAGTATATGTTTTTACACAATTTGACAACTCGTTTTCAAACTGAATAACGAAATATCAAAGTTTATTTGCTGTCACTATGACAGGCTGCTCAGCACTTAATTGTAGTAATACAAGTCAGGCATTTTATTTTCACAAGTTTCTCAAAAAATCAACGCTAAGAGACGTAGTGAAATAAGAAATTCTTAAATATGGATGGATTTCGCTTGTATAAGCAGCATTTCATAGGAGACCAATGGCTAACAAAATGTCAGTGACAAGAATATCTATGAGCTTCAAAAGATTATAGAAACGTATTAAAACCAAGTTTCAACTATACTAAATGTTTGCCGATTAGTATTTTAAACCATAATAAGAAGATTTTGAGCAATGAACTGACAAGAGAAGAAATCACAAAATTGAAAATTTAGAAAATATTTTCAATCCTGCTCAAATTAATGCTATTCATCGCAAAACCAACTGCTTCATTCCATCGTTCAATGAAACTGCCAGGGCCGCATTACATCTTAAATTTACCTTTGGAGCCAGTGGTTATAATAGCTTATTAAAGCTGCATTTACCATATCCTTCCGTTTGAACATTAAATAGAAAACTGGAATGTTTAAAACTTGAAAGTGGAATTTTACAGGATATATTTACATTTTTGAAATTATATGAATTACTAAGAAAGTATATACCTATAATTACCCTGGACAAAATGAATTAGAAAAAGTACATAGATATGCTGCGTGGCTTCTGATAAATTTGTTGGTTGGATTACTCTCCCGAATCATACTGTGATTGCTACTCATGATTTAGTGTTTATCTTAGCTGGAATTACAAGCGTTGGAAGCAATTAAAGTTTCTTCATACCTAATACGTAATATATTTTCATTAGTAAATAGTAAATGTTTAAAAATAATGACAATGTCAAATCGAAGAATTTATTGACATGCATATTGTCACGCAAAGGATATTTGTCAAATCAAACAAAACTGAAGGTTAACAAGCGAAAAAAACTTCGATGAGGAATCAAGTGGTATTTGACATTGGTTCCACATGTCCCAACTCTTATCTTACTATACAGTGCTATTATACAAAATGCGAACATAGGTAGTCAAATGAGTTAGAATACAGTTTATGGGCTTTGTATGCGTTAGACAGAAATAGACATATACGATTTAAAATCTAGTATCCTAGGATTCAGTGTTTTCTGAAAACAAACACCTTCATTCTGCGGATGCTAGATGTTAATCGCATATATGTCTATTTCTGTCTAACGCATACAATGCCCATAAACTGTATTCTAACTCATTTGACTGCCTATGTTCGCATTCCTTATAATTGCACTGTATACAGGGACTCTATATTTCGATCATATATATAATACACATATATTGCTGGTAGGGCCTGGAAACTTCAGAAAACATTACGGCGCCGACATAGTCTCACTTGGAGTATAACGCGTCTCGTGCGCATCCGTGAGAATTCGAACTCCGCCTTTAGAAGAGAATTTTAAACTTGACCACTTCCCCATTGGGCGGACGGCGCCGCCGCGCTTGCGCACAGCTCACCGTATACATTGAAGAGTTGGTTGTGTGTCTCACTTCATCGGTGAGTTTCCCACTCATAGCCGCTAGCAATATAGTAAGTATTAGATATATGATTTCGATCTTCCATGTGCAAGTTTACGTGTGTAAGCCGTTTTTAAAGTTTTGCAACTGAAAAAGTAAGTTTTTTCACTCTGCGTTTTCTACAAATATATTCTTTATTTTGCTTATAATTGACAGGAGTAATTTTTTTTATTGTTTTCACGTTTATTTGGCTCTTATGTCCGTGTTTAGAACCGATGCATTCCTAACCTGAAAATTTCTGTCGTTTTATTTTTTATGTATTTTGCGGGTGTTGTACCTCGAACATAATAAACACGATGTACCTCGGACATGTCCACGATACCTACATGTTTTAGAATTTTACCTAGTACTTAGTTGCTTTTATAATGCTTTTACATATTTAACTGATATATTTTATTGCAGTTATTTTTCTGCGACCTCCTGATCTTCACAACTATGCCCCGCAGCAAAACAGGAGTCAAGAGGGTTCCCCCGGATAGAGAAAAACTGCAAAGTGCAATTAAATTAATAAAAGAAAAAAGAATGACATTATATAGTGCTGCAAAACACACTGGATTAGCTAGAAGCACAATTCGCAGACATCTGCAACACTTTATACATACTGGCAAGGAAGACTACACCCTATAAGAAAATAATGCTACGAAGAAAGTTTTTAACGCAGAAGAAGAAAATGTGCTTGTAGAGTATATAAAACAAGCAGCAATTTTACAGTACGGCCTGACATTAAATGATGTTCGTGAATTAGCTTATAGATTTGCGAAGGAAGATAATAAGAAATATCCTTCCAGCTGGGATAAAAACAGACTGGCTGGCGAATTTTGGCTGCGTATTTTTCGGAAAAAATATAAAAATGACATAGCGCTCCGCAAACCTGAAGCTACAAGTCTAGCCCGATCGACTGCATTCAATCGAACTAATGTTGCACTCACATTCCAGAACTACAAAGCAGCTCTGGCAAAATGTCCTCCTTTGCCAGCTGTAAATATATGGAACTGTGATGAGACAGGGTTGTCTACGGTCCATGTTCCTCCGAAAATCCTGGCTGCAAGGGGATCTAAGCAGGTTGGCTGTATGACAAGCGCAGAAAGAGGCACCAATATTACGATGATTGCAGCGATGAATGCTGGAGGTGGTTTTATCCCACCGATGATTATTTTCCCGCGCGTAAATTTCAAGGATTTTATGATAGTTGGAGCTCCACCAGGAACGATTGGTGCCGCAAATCCTTCCGGTTGGTCTAATGAAGTATTATTTACCCAATTTTTCAAACACTTTCTCCGATATGCCAAGCCGTCTAAAGATTCGCCATGCATTTTGTTGATGGACAATCATGAAAGCCATATATCGGTCCCTGTGATTCAACTAGCAAAGTATAACGGAGTAATTTTGGTAACATTTCATCCTCACACGAGTCATAAGATGCAGCCGTTAGACCTTACCGTATTTGGTCCATTCAAAGCTTATTTCAACACAGCAATGAACGAATTCATGATTACGCCTGGAAATGTTGGAAAACCAGTTACTATCTACGACATCGCTCAGCTAGTAGGCAAAGCTTTTCCTTTGGCTTTCATGCCAATTAATATCACCCACGGATTTCAAGCAGCAGGACTGGTTCCGCTTAACGAAAACATTTTCCAGGATTACGAATTTGCACCATCGGACGTGACTGATCGCCCTGATCCGACTGCAACAGCTGAAGAGACTGTTGGTGAAGATAATCCCCAATTTGCTAATAACAATCCATCAACTTCTAAAGGTCTTTCTCCCCAACGGGAGAATAACATCCAGGTTCAACCTTTGGCATCGGCCTCAACTTTTATTTCTCCTTCAATGATTAGGCCATACCCGAAAGCTGCTGCTAGAAAGAACACTAGCCGGGGACGTGAAAAGGGAAGATCGCGTATATTGACTGACACTCCGGAGAAAAACAAGAGTCGAAGAATTGAAACAGGCAAAAGCAACAAAGAATTCGGCCAAAAAACCAAAATATTGCCCTAAAAAAGTTACTGCTGCTAAACGAAAACTGGCAAGTTCCGATGATTCACTAGAAACTTCCTCATCTGATGATTTTTCGCTACATGACTCTGATGATTCAGATGGCCCTCTAGATTTTTCAGAAGCAGATGGGTTTGCAAACGTGATTAATGAAACATCAGTGGTAGGTGCCATTCAGGCATATAGCGAACATCCAGAATATCTAGTGGGTGATTTTGTTATTTTCGTTAAAAGCTTTGGTTTCCTAAAAAAGCGGTGCCGTTATCTAGCGGCCGTTAGATGTCGTTATGCGGTGGCGTCTTTATGCGGCCGTCTTAAACGGTGACGAAGCTATGGTTTCCTAGTGTCAGTTTTCACTCAAGTGGTGTGACGTACAGTGGTAGAAAATGGACGATCTAAACCAGGGATGAGCAACCTTTTTTACAACGGGCCAGCTACAAATTTAAAGATGTGCAGGCCGCATGTAAGAAACTTATGATAATACAAACACTGAATAATGAACTCAAGTTATCTCTTTATTAACAAAATACACCTAGTATAAAAAATTACGAAAATAAAACACTCATTAATAGAAATACTATTAAAAAGACGGCGAAAGATATATGTGGAAAAAGATAATTTAATGAGAAATAGGGTACAATGAGGCCGCGGGACACTATAGGAATTTTTAAAAGTCAAAATGTAAAATTTTTGAAGGGCCGTACAAGATATTTGGAAGATGAGGAGTAATCGGAAGACGAAAACCATCGTTTGGAGGAAAACGTAGTGTTTAAGAACCGTGCTACAGAGGGTGCATTTCAAATTTTAGTGCGTCGCCATCTACACTGCAATGAGGTAAAATTCAGGCAATACTTTCGCCAGTATTGTTTGATTATGTACTGAATTACATAAGATAAAGAGATGACTTAACTTTTAAACCATATAATAGACACAAGAAGCCTATATGTCCAGAAGAAACGTTATGTATACGTGTGAGGTAAGTACACTAAATTACACACAATGTGATGTCTTTTTAGCTGTAATATACAGTGTCCGCCAAAAAGTCGGCATAATATGGGAATTTTTTTTATTTTTGATTTTAAAAAAAAACGTCAATATTTTGTGCTTGTCAAAAAACCTATTTAGCTCCTATCAGATATACTGAGTGATTTTTACTTGTTTAGAAAATGGAGTTTTTCGAAATTGTCAAAAGCCAAAAAGTGCTATTTTTCGGAAATTAAGTAAGGTTTCAATGAAAGTTTTTTAGAGTGTGTTATTTTTAGCTAACTGAACAATCTCAAGGCCAGACAACACCTATTTTTTGAAAATAATTTAAATATTATAAAACTACACTCGCCGCTATACACCAGACACACCGTCAAAAAACGTTGCAGAACTGTTTCTACCGTACTGGCCCACCGCTTCAAATGAGACGGCACCGCTTTATTACGTTCGGTGTGCGCTACCGCTCTTTTGGAAAACACTTCGCTTATTATACACGACACCGTTTTTCGTGACGTCACCCACCGTATTTTTACGGCCGTTAAATGACGGCACCGCTTCCTAGGAAACCCAAGCTTTTACGAAGCCAAATATTTTCCAGGAAAGATCTTGCAAAGAAATAACGAAGGAGCAGTAGTAAGTGCAATGCACCAAACAAAAAACAATTGGAAATGGCCGGAAAAAATCGACTCAATGTTCTATCCGTGGGAGGACATTTTGCAAAAAATTCACCCCCCTGAGAAAAACCATTCTAAGAGGTCAATATATCAAGTTAAGGAAATGACACAATTCTGTTCTAATTAACATAATATTTAACGATATGTTTAATTAATATTAAAAGAAATAAATCTATATAATAACCGAGGTTCTTTCATTTCACCTTAATGCATAAAAGGTTTAAAAGGCTTGTAATATAAGTGAATAAAATATGCGTCCAAGGTACAACACACAAAGGTTCGAGGTACATCACCCCCGTTGTACCTTGGACCTAAATACACTTTTTAAACGCATTTTTTTTTGTAAAAATATTAACTTTTTCGTCCTCCTAAAAAAACTATAATGTGTTTAAAACCCATTATCATCATTTAAACAACAGGAGGTAAGGCTACCTAATATGTGCAATTTACAAAAAATGAAATAGTAAAAATAGGTCCAAGGTACAACAGGTTCCCCTACACAAAGAACTTAATTTACCGCTGATCCTAGACCACATAAATAAACAGTGTACTAAATTTTTCGATACGATCAACGAGTGTCCTAGTGCAGTGACGTTTAACCTCGGACAAAAACACAAACATCAAAAATTAAAACGAAGACTCCCACAAGACTTATTAGAATAAATACTCAACCTGTATTCACAAGCATTAGATACATGTATTAAGTTTAATGTACAATGTAAAATACGATTATTTTAATAATTCTCACTATGTTAGTTTAAGTTAAGTGCAACATAGAACCGAATCATGTATAGCAAATTAATTGCTGAGCTGATTTCATTAAATTAAAAAAAAAGCTGTTAACACATTGATCACAAAATGTAAAAATATCAATTATTTCCTGCCGTATTGGCTTTACGACATCTAAAAAACAGAGCGTTTAAGAAGTGGCCATGATACTTAATATCTCTTAAGTAACGGGGACCAATTTTTTCCCAATATTCTGATAGGTAATGAAACTTATATACCTTTTTTCGACGTACCTACTTGCCAAGAGAGTCGTGTATGGATTGATATAAAGATGAAGAAACTCCAACAATGACCAAGAAGCAGAGAACTATGAATAAAATTAAGAATGCAGTATTCTTTAGAATTACGGGACTAGTCGATGCAACTAAGCTAGCTGGAGAAAAGACAGTTATAGCTAGATGATAAACTAAAAAACGTTTGCCTGAAGTGTTCAGTTAAGTTCCAGAGAGGGAGTGTTACAGGAGAAACGAAACTTTACGACCTTAAAGGCCACAACTTGGGAAAGCCACTTAATCAGGAATAGTCAAATGAGTCATTAAGCCACTTTAATACACAAAAAGGCAAAGCTCACCCTAATTACGCCGGAACTGCCCTGTAACAGAAAGCTGACCAGCTAAGGCTCGGTGGGGGGGGGGGGGGGATTTGACATAACGTAGCCTAGGTCGAGATGCTGTCACAATAGATGTTGGCTGCAACCAAAATTAAAGGGAGTGGGATAGGCGCCACGGATTTTGTTTATAGAATAAATAATCTTTGCTGAACTGCTCTTGTAGAAATCTTAAATCAAAGAGCAGTTGCTTCACTTCGGTGCTTGTGTGACGTCCCAGTCGGCGGGTTTTTAAATCTACCTTTGTTGGTCTCCTTGCAATTAACATACACCAAGGAAAAGAATAACACATGTAAATAAATAAACATATACAAATAACAAATAAAAGACACTGGAATTAGAATTGAAATAAATAAGCATATATTTACTTGACATGAATAATATCAAAGGGTTAGTAGTCCTATATTACTTAATATGGAATCAAAAGCGACACAAAGAAGATCCACCTGCTAAAAGTAACTACGCTTACAGTAAATATGTGTCATGCATAGCCGTTCTCAGTTTAGCTGTCGCAACGATTAAATTATGTCACACGATGTCGGAGACCACGCCTTGCTGTATAACTTAAAATTAAATATATTATCTATTCCACAATACCTGGTTAATGTCCATGGAAGCGGTTAATTGATGCGGCTGGAGCGTCTCACCACAAGGTGCTACAAAGCAGGAAGTTTGCAAACGGGAAATGCAGCGCAATTCACTGGTGGTTAGAAAGATGGTAGGGGATGAATTTCCAAAATGATGGGCACATTTTCCATGGGTTTAAGGGAAGATTCGCCAACTACTTGCTTTATTACCACTCCGTGATAGCGTCAGATGAATAATTTCCACGAAGGCCAGGCATCAAACAATCGCTTCAGACAGGCACAAGAAACGTAACTTTAACGTATACAATAAATATAACGGGGCTCTGAGACACGGTAAACACCATTTTCGATTGATATTCAACGACACCCCGCGGCAGTCGAGGCTCACGCGGAGTGGAACGGTCAAACCACTTGCAACTTTCTTGAAGGGGGAAACGTGAATGCCTTGAAAATGCGACCGCAAAAAGAGAGGGGACGCAAGAGTGTGTCGCCAGCCTAGTTTGTCTAACTCATGTGTAACGCCTGGTTGCGCCGTGTGGCGCAAGAATTTTACAAGCCTAAGTCAGCAGGCTAGGTTTTGCGTCAGTCTGTGTCAAAACTGACGCAAAACCTAACCTGCTAACATCGAATTTGACATAGACTTACAGTGTCAACAACATATTAACAATAGTGAATGTCAAAAAATTTCACTTATTAATCACAGTTAGGTTAGTCTACCTACAAAAAATTTCCAAGACATGTTGTCTTGGTTACGGCTCGTGAACTAATTTTTCTATTGGTCATTAATGAGTGTCGTACGATTTTCAGGACTATTCATAGCAGCAGCAATTCTTTCCAGGGTTAAGAAAAAGTATAATTTTAAGCATTAATATGTCAAGCAAGATACAAGACATTGCGCACAGTTGCGGCAATTGTTGCTGAATTTATTGAACTATTTTGAGAAGGAAAAAACTGAGAATTTACTGCCTTTATATTATGTGCAGGAGGTATAACAATTTAATTTATTATATTGTACAATTGTTTGTCTTTGCTGAGACTTTAGAAATTAGTATGTCTACTGTTAAGAGTGAAGACTCATAGAAGTAACAAACTAGTTTTATCTAGTCTTGGTACCTACAAAGTGATCCCGCAAGAAATCGAAAACTGCAGACCTACCAGATTCTTCTAAACTGGTCATCAGAGAAACTATATATGTATAAAATGCATAGAGAAGGTATGGCGTATGATGATTTGAATTTATAAACTCTATTTTTATATTTATTTCAGAAAGAAAAACATATTACTCTCGATTATTTCAATTAGGAGCTTCAGGAGCAACATCTTATATTATAAGAGCCGATGCCGCCGGCCGACCGTAAGCCCGGCGCGCGCACATGCCGATCGTAAGCGCGAGTGGCGCCGGCACACGCAGCATGAAGGGCCTGCATACTAGCAAGTGGCGCGTGCACATGCCGACTGCGCACAAGTGGCGACGCAGCAAGCATTTGTATTGTTAACGCTGGCAGGGCCGGACGTCGGCTGGCTACCAGTTTAAGCAAGCATTTTTATTGTTACCGTTTCTTTACGCTGGCAGGGCCAGACGTAGGCTGGCCAACGCGTTCTAGTATTATAATATAGGCAGAAGCAGTTTAAAAATTGTTCTACATGACGTTCGATTTAAATTGCTCAAAGACGAGCGCTTTCAGCGCACACCGCAACCAACAGCCAAAAAACCTGGCCGCCTATACTGCACACCAACATCTAAGGATTTCTACAAATGCACTCAGTGTCTGAGAAACTAAAAAGGAAATCAATCAGTTAAAACTTCGAAAAGCAGGAACCAGTTAGCATACCATCTGAGCTATTCAGTTTCTACCCTTCTAGCACAGCACTTTTAGTGCACCCACTTAAACAGACTATTTCGAACACCAGAGGAATACCTACAGAGTGGAAGAACGGTCTCATTATCAGACTGCTAAAGAAAGTTAATCTGGGTGAGTGTCGAAATTGACAAAAGATCGCTCTTCTTAACCATCGAACCCACCCTTCGCAATGTGCAAGCAGATTTCAGCCCCCATGGCTTAGTATGGTTATACCAATACATCTTAACAGCTCATCGAATACTTCATTTTCTGTTGGATTCCATCCCTGCACGTTCCAGTAACCAATACTCATGTACTGTTTTCGCAGCTTTCATCTATCCCATTTCTATCTCTGTTACGACGTATTATTAATGTGGTTCTAATTAGGTGCTTGATAATATTTAAGTTGATTTAGATTCTATATGGATGGTGTTATTTTGGTGTAAAAACTAAACTTTATTAGTTAATTATAATAAAATAAAATTTAATAAATATTATCGAAAAATAGTTTTTGCTTAATTTCAATTAAAATCTAAAAGAAAGCTAGAATCATATATCTAACCTCAGAAAATCATTTTGTATGTCAACTCTGTAAACGCCAGTTAATTGTCAAACTATGAATGCTGATTTGACTGGCCATTTTTTAATCTTATACCACACAGAGAGCATTGATGGCCAAAGCTCTTCTGTCGTCGAATGCATAGTAACATATTCGACCTATAGTCTGCGTTGGGTGCGCAACGAAATAAAATGACGTCTTTAATGTCATTTCGCTGGTGATTTTCGTTTTTCGAAATTCCTGGTGGATTGTTTGTAAGTTTTGTATTTAAAAACACCTTTCCGCCGACTTCTCTGTACTTACTTTATGTTCTGCATGGCCTTTTTCTAGGGATTTAAAAAAGAGAAAACTTCAGTATAGCGTCCCCAGTGTTTGACGTTCGCCGCGCAAGCGCAGAAAACCCCCGAAAAGCAGTGGTTTCCACACAAATGATAGAACATTGTGTACTACGTACACACAAATCTTAAACTGCAGCTAAAGTACGTTTTCATTTAAAAATATAAGGTCACTAAATACATAAAGGTACCCCCATTCCATTCCAAGATTTTGTTCCCCCAAATTAAAAAGGACAGAACATTGTAAGAAAGCGAGAGTGAGAGTGAGATACTAATGACAGGAACCCCAAATTAAGAGAGACAAAAGATATATGTTTGCACAGTTGGCGGTACCTTTATGATTTAGTAACCTTATAAAAATAAGCCGTGTTGACATTTCCTGAAGTTAAAAGAAATACAAATTACAGTTTAACCTCTCTGTTGTAACGTTTCGCTCGTAGTTAAGCGCTACCAAATTTAATTTAAAATTAAAAGCGCTTAATATTCGCATTTTCGCAACAATGGACGTTACAATTGAAATTTCGAATGCGCTCGAACTTGCAGGATTATCGCGAGCTCCTTGATCGACGCGGCTGGAACGGAGAATCGTTCACGGTGCATCCCTCCCTCAATGTACGACGATGTCCGAGAGCCGATCGCCGCGTATAAAACCGAATTCGCTCCGTGGACTCGAGGAGATTATTATCCCGGCGACGCAAACTTCGTTTCCCTAGGCCCATCGTGCGGCTTCAGGGCCAACCGAAATTAACCAGGGCCTTCAGCCAATTTCCGCACCAGAAAACATTCCAGTAAGATACCAGTAATTTACTAGAACTTACTAGAAAATTAAAATCCTGTTCTCTGAACGGCGTACCCGACCCGCTTTACTCAGTTCATAATTGTTGTAATTAAATCAAAGTTTACCGAGAATTCAATACTCGTTAAAAATAGCCAGTTCACCTGCCCGAAGCCGTGATACTTACGTGAGCCTGAGATCGGGCCGCGCTACGCTGAAATTATCCGAGGTTTTACAGCTGATTTGTTCCGAATGACGTAAGCCTGAGATCGGGGTACGTAATTTGAAATAATCCGAGGCGAAACAACTCCGTTTAAAACGTTTAAAAGTCTTGCAGGGTTTCTCATTAATAGCTAACACATCTTCGCGAAAGGATAGCACTGTTAATTTCGAACTAGGGTACACCTGAGATAAGGTTACACTATATTGAAATTGGCTAAAGTTTTATATCTAATTCGCGCAAATCGAGCAAGCCTAAGATCGGGTTGTACGATTTGAAGTAAGTTAACCTCACTTGAAGCAGTTCTATGTCCCGTAAACTTTTCTAGCTTCATAGGAAGAAATCACACCTGTCTGAGATCGGGTAGTGCGATCTCCTCATTCCCGAAACTTCGTTAATTTTATTATTTAAAAGTAAAGCCGGCAGAAAGTCGTCTTGAATGATTGTAATTCATTCGAAGTCCAGTAACTTATTAGTCGCCCCCCGTAAATTTGAAAGTGGTGTCGGCACCGTAGCTAAATTTAATACTCCATAGTCATTTCCTCCGGGTTATAATTCACATACCTTCAAGCCCCGTGGTTATTTGACCTCGGCACACGTGCGAAGTATCTGGTATCAGAACCGATAGCCTTCGCCCCCTTGTAGTTATCAGCAAACGACCTGCTGCGGTCACACACATGGGTAATCAGAATAAGGACATCCAGGTGTTATTCGGAAACTAAAGCGGCACTTATTAAACAAAATTTATTACACAAAATCAGAGATAACTTAGTACTTTCATTAATTAGAGGAATTGACATTTGTTTGTGTTCACAGTACTGTCAACCACCACAGTCCATCTTAGGGAGTTCCAGCGGTTGCCAAACGGTTGGGAACTACGACCGCCTTGCCAGTTGGGTGGCCTAACCGAATGAAGAATCCAGTTAAAACTTTATTTTGTATTTACAATTACAAATATTTATTTTTACAAGTAAAATCTTATTATGTATATAGTAGTGA